>CM022881.1:43076-57580 GCA_012654025.1 Pachypsylla venusta
GGGGGGAAATTATCTGGGGTGATGACTTGGCGGGGAATTTTTATAGCACGCAGTGGTATTTTTGGGGGGATACACATATACAAGTGCATTTCAGTATTCAGTATGTATACCGGGATGTATACAGGGTGTCACCCCACCCCCCCGTATCTCGAGAATGACTGAAAATATAAGAAAACGCAAAAAACACGTATCCCATATATTTTAGGGGGATTCATTTTAGACTAAAAAGATTTTGGCCTCGGCCAGCCGTTTAGGCTGGGTACGGACTGACTTCAAAATCTTAAATGAGAAGGTATACCAAGTGACACCTTGTTTTAAAGGTCTCGTTAATACGAGTTCATTACAGAAAACCAGAGCTCTCTAGGATCTACCGTTCACGAACTACAGGGTAGAACATGTGACCCATTCCCTTTGCGACCGCACCGAAATGGTAGGTAAAAATGCCTAGAAATAAGTTTTATGATCCCAAATTTAGTAAAAAAAGATGGTTGTCCCGACCACTTTGACCGCGGAAATCGTGCCTTCTTAGACCAAACCTAATATCCGGCTGTTTTGATAATTTATTTGGTCTAAGAAAGCTCGAACTCTGCGGTCGAAGTGGGCGAGACAACCATCTTGTTGGAACAATATTTTTTACTAAATTACTTATTTGGGATCATAAAAAAATATTTCTAGGCATTTTTACGTACCAAATCGGTGCGGCCACAAAGGTAATGGGTCACATGTTCCACCCTGTAATTCGTGAACGGTAGATCCTAGAGAGCTCTGGTTTTCTGTAATGAACTCGTATTAACCAGACCTTTAAAACAAGATGTCACTTGATATACCTTCTCATTTAAAATTTTGAAGCCAGTCGGTGCCCAACCTTAACGGCTGGCCGAGGCCAAAATTTTTTTTTTTTTAGTCTAAAATTATTTCCCCTAAAATCTAAGGAAAACGTGTGTTCTTGCGTTTTCTTATATTTTCAGCCATTCTCGAGATACGGGGATTGGGGTGTGACTTTATGGAGACACTGTATATATGTATGTTTGTTTCTTATGCCATACAAGCCACAATTTTCAGCCATTCTCGAGATACGGGGGGTGGGGTGAGACTTTATGGACACCCTGTATATAAATGAAGTTCAATAACGCTGACAATTATTTGTGTTTAGGTGTAGCGGTACATATCAAATGGGGTTGCAGATATTCGAATTCATATCATTTTACAATACCTGCATACATGTTGACGGAGGGGAGAAGTGAAGTTTGTTTTGGCGATAATGTGATTTCTGGTGCCAAAATACATGACTTGAAAGATGTGGAAAATGTTCTGGAGAAACTTTCAAATAATATGAGATCTGTTGTTACCAATTCGCCGTCCAATAGCTTTTCCAATATCGTAAGGTTAGCCATTTCATTCAATAGACATTATTCCTAAACCTCTTGAGAACCAAGATATACTAACACTCTAATTTTACAAAGTTCCATACAAAGAAGAAATTTAAATAATGCTGATTTCATTTCAGTCGACATTGTTTTTATAATGGAATCAGGAAATGCTGCATTTTAATATACAGTGTGGGACAAAAGTCTGAAACCCCTGAATATCTTTAGAAGGGCTCTATGTGTGAATTTGAAATTTTGCATGATACTCTAGGATTACAAAACCTTCTTTTAGAGTGGGGCCAATTTTCAGGGCCGGTCCCCATGTCGGGGCCAGGGGGAGCAAGTTATTTTTTCAAGTACTAACCCCCCTCCTCCGATACATTTTTGAAAAGGTCTTTTTTACAAGTACTGTGGTATATTTTTCAGCTTTCTATTGTTTGGCGGTACAGAATGGCGGCCAATTTCGTACAAAGAATTGCCTAAATTTTCAATTCCTTGAATTATTGTAAAACTTCATAAAGGATCTCAACTGGGTAAAAATAATGGCCTGTATTCTTTTCTTTCGTATGAAAAAATGAATTTTCTCTTGTTTGGCGTTAGAGATGGCCAAATTTTGTTTAATGAAAGGCAAAAGTATCTCTGAAATTAATACCTTGGAATTGTAGTTTCGTTTGTTCGTTCTTTTTATTTGATCGCAGATGATAAAGAGATTGTTCAAAGACTTACCTGTTCCTGCATTCCTTCCTTTAAAGCTTTACCGTAGATGTTCAAACCGATGGCCTTGCACGATTTCACAATGACCGATCCTAGTGTAGATCGCATTCAATACGTTGATCAACATGTCCTCATAATTCCTAACACTAGGATCGGTCATTGTGAAATCGTGCAAGACCATCGGTTCGAACATCTACGGTAAATCTTTAAAGGAAGGAATGCAGGAACAGGTAAGTCTTTGAACAATCTCTTCATCATCTGCGATCAATTAAAAAGAACGAACAAACGAAACTACAATTTCAAGGTATTTATTTTAAAGATACTTTTGCCTTTCATTAAACAAAATTTGGCCATCTCCAACGCCAAAGGGAAAATTCACTTTTCCAAACTAAAGAAAAGAATACTGGCCATTATTTTTACCTAGTTGAGACCCTTTGTGAAGTTTTACAATAACTCAAGGAATTGAAAATTTAGGCAATTCTTTGTACAAAATTGGCCACCATTCTGTAACGCCAAACAATAGGAAGCTGAATTTGTACCAAAGTACTTTTAATTAAAGGACCTTTTCAAAAATGTATCGGAAGAGGGGAGTTCGTATTTGAAAATAAATAACTTGCCCTCCGCTGGCCCCGACATGGGGACCGGCCCTGAAAATTTGGCCCCACTCTGAAAGAAGGTTTTGTAACATTATATTACCATGCAAAATTTCAAATTCACACATAAAGCCCTTCGAAAGATATTCAGGGGTTTCCAGACTTTTGCCCCAGACCCTGTATAAATCAGAAATGTGTGTGTACCTATTTAACTATATATGAGGGGTTGTCTGTTACAATACCACAGCCCAAACCATAGCAGATAGCGAAAAAATGATGGGAATGTACCCCCCCAAAATCATGGTCTACGACCCCAGGAAAATTATCAGAACTAAAATATGTCAAGCCGTTTGCGAGTTAGGGTCAAATTTTTAATTTCTTCTCGATAATCGGACAGTCACGGTCCGATATCTTAAAATTTGTCGCGACAACATATCAACTCAAAGCGAGAAAGTTTTAGGTGACCATTTAGTCCTTATTTTAGGACATTTTCTGAAAAGGTATGGCCAGTGATTCTAGAGATACAGGTTCGAAACCGGGAACGGGTAAAATAAATTAGAATATACTAATTGTCAAAAATGGCCGTCCTCTAAGGCGCCTGGTGAAACGTTTAAATTTAATGTTGGGTTTTAAAGGTTGCAATATACAGGCTGGGCACAAACCAATACCCCCCCCCCCAATTTCCATTGTCCTTGAAAAACAAAGCACGCGCGAAACAGCTAGTGTTACATATCTTTAAGAGCATGTCAAGGACAAAATTATCTCAAAAACTGTGAAATCGAAATGGAAGAAAAAAAAATAATAATAAGCAAAAAATATTTCTTTTTCAATACAAAGTTCAATGCTACAATCAAAAATATACTGTTCTATTTGAAAAAACAATGTTGACCTTAAAATAACCTTGAAGACGACCTTGGAGAACAATTTCAAAGTGGCCATTAATTTTTCCCTTGAAAAATATGGACAGTTTGTTTTGAACGTTTTATTCCTATCTCTAACGATTTTCGAAATATCTGAAAAGGAACTAAAAAACTAAATGAACCGGAAAAATCGCAGAAACATTGATGACCCCCTCCCCCATTTTGTACTCACAAAACAAAAATAGCAATATAAGAATCTAGGCGAAGCACGGGCGAAACTCTTTTACACTTATTTTTTTCAGTTTTTATAGACATGTTAGACGAACGGTCAATTCAGACGGCTTGAATATTCATGACCTCAATTATACATATTTCAAAAAACAATTGGATGATTTCAAATCAAAATTTTTCGAAGATTCTTCAGTCTATGGATTAGTTGTTAAGGTGTTAGAGATCTTTCTGAAGGAGTTTCCCCAATATGAATCCAATGTTTATTTGGCAACTGTGTATGCCCATGCAAGTGATGAATATGCAAATGCACAAATGAGAAAAATTGATATAGACCGGAAGACTTTTGTGCACAATCATGTGGCAGGTAGTACAAGTTTTAGACTTCAATGAGAACGCCGGATTTAAATTGGTCAAAAAATAACATTTTTTTTAACATTTTCTTCAGGAGATTTCGAGGTTCATGTGTAAAAAAACTTTATCAGCCACATCAGGGTCGTACACAGGATTTTTTTTCGTGGGGGGGCTGATGGATAAAATGTATACCATAACAGCATCGTTTCGTTGAACCCATCTACGATCATACCACGTTGAATACACCAGTTGCCGTCAGATCACTGGAGTTAAGCAACGTCGGTCGTGGTCAGTACTTGGATGGATGACCGCCTGGGAACACTACCTATCGTTGGCTCTTTTTTCCGGCCCAACCCAGGCTGGGTGAGGTGTGGGTAGCTGGTTTGCAAGCGAATGGAGGGTAAAACGCCTGTCTTTAATGACCAATAGATGTTAAGCCAAATTAAAAGAAAAGAAAAAAAAACATCTAGTTTCACAGAGCGATAATGTAAACAATGTGTAAATATAGGGCTTTACATGCAAAGACAGTTTTCAAAGCAGGACCACCTGGTGGTTGTCAGGCGCCAGCGGCGAGATTTCGAAATGCGCCCCCCCAACGATAATCAAATGTTTCTAGAAATAAAAGGCGTAACAAAGCCCTATTAGACCGGCATCTGGGGCGGTCCGCCCCACAGTTTACCCCCCCCCCCCCTTGTGTACGCCCCTGAGCCATATGATCCCTCTGCTAGCCCACACACAGTTGCCCGATCCATGAAATGTATTATCACTCGAGAACATATAACAGGGTCATTCAGTGAAACGTATGAAATTGAAAAATTCATATCTCCGCTTCTGCTCATCCTAGAGGAGTCTGTCAACGGTAATCGAAATGACAGGAATTTTTTTACATTTTAAAGGCTTACCTGTTTGTCTTGTCAGTGCTTAAAGATTACATCCAGCATATGGCCTACTTCTTCGATGCATTTGTCCAGCCTTTTCTATAAACTCCTCCATACGCCCTGCAACATTTCCTGTTGTATCCGCTTGAAAGAAGCTATTCATTTCGAATAGCTTCTTTCAAGAGTTCTCGGTTTGTCTTAGTATACCATTCCTTTAAGATCCTTACAGGAAGAAAATCACAGGGGGGATAAGTCTGAATTTCGAGGAGGCTACGGGACGGCAAGGAGATCAGTCGGCCTGGAAATTTCTGCCAGAGACATTTCATTACAACATTTGATGTATGGCAGGTTGCTCCAACTTACTGGAGCCGAACAATATCTTCAGGAATTTGCCTGCGTTGAAAAAAATTGTGTAGAAAAAAAATTCCCGTCATTTGGATTACAATGCCGTTGACCAGACTCCTCTAGGATCAGCAGAACAGGAGATATGAATTTTTCAAATTCATACGTTTCACTGAATGACTCTGTATTTCCGTATCAAACTCGTCAGTGACACGCCAAATTTCGTGCTTAAGCTCCTGCAAAGTAGGTGTTTGTGCTCATAAATTTGTGACTTAATAGAAAGAAGTCACAATGTGTTAAGTCGAATGATTTAGGAGGGAATGTTCAGTCTCCTCGCAGCGACAGTACTGAGTCATGCAGAAGGGTGATATTTTCCTCCGCAGTATGATATGTTTCCCCATCTTGTTGATATCACACATTCTCTATGTTCATTTGATCTCAACAGAGCTAGAGAAGATCAATTAGCATGTTACAGTATCAAACTCCATTCACTCAGCATCTCACTGTTCGTCTTTAAAGATATAAGAAACAATCACAACGCCACTCTAAGACGAACAGTGAAATGCTGCCGCAGCGAATGGAGTGCGATAAATTTCATGGATTGGGTAACTGCGTGCGGGGCTAGCAGAGGGGATCATATGTCCGATATTGTTTTTCACACAAAAACCTCGAAGTCTCCAGAAGATAATTATATGCTTTTTTGTGCCATTTTTCAAAAATTAGAGTTAATTTTTGAACAATTTTAATCCGGCGTTCTTACTGAAGCTTCTATAGATATATTTTTTGGTTTATTATTTTCAATAATGAACCTTTGGAATCGTCACGAAAAAAAAAAATAAAAAAATACCCCCCCAGCCAGAAAAATAATAAACCCAGGTGTCACATTGGCAGAGTTTTTTATTCGTGGGTATGGAACTTGCTACAGAGAGATTAGTATTCTAGCGAGAAAAGATATATTAAGGACAAACGGGAAGAGTGCGTAGACGGACGGGGGTTTCTTCGTGGTAAAAGAAGAATTTTTTGGATCTTACATTAGATAAAACGGGGGGGGGAAGTGGGTTACTTATACCACTAAAGGTATGTCGTTCAGGCAGAGAAATAAATTAAGCCTCCACATGCGCGAATATAGCCCTCTTGTTTTCGGGGGGCAAAATATACCTAATAGAAAATTTGGAGGGAGAGGGACTCCTAACCTAGAAGCCAGAATTTCGAGTCCTGGGCAGTACTTTTTAATGTTTATCGAGGTACGATACCTAATTTTTTAAAAGCTGTAGAACTTACCACAAATACCTTTCATGGTTACAACATGCAAGGAATATCAACGCACCTAGTTGAACGATGACCTTGAGATATTTCGATTGCAGTTTCTCTCCCACTCTCTCTCTCAATAACGATGCTTCGCCCAATGTTGCCATCTTCACGAATTTATAAGCGTGATAACGAAAAAAGTGCCATGACGGATGACAGAATTTTTGACGATTATTTATTTACGTATTTCTATTTAGTCTCAGGATTGGGAATTATTTAGGGGCACTTTTCCAACCCCCTCCCTCCACTCAATGGGATAAAAGGCACAGCGGATCACCATTCATTTTTTTTTTTTTTTTTTTTTTTAATTTTTTACGTGATTAGGTGTAATGAAATTTGAGAAACACAGGCCGCTTAAAAAACTGGGGAGGTCACTTGCCCCCTCCCGGGACGAGTATATGAGTAAGTGCATGTATCCGCGCATAATCCTCCTCCCCCGAAGAATTTTATACTAAAACTGCCTATGAGCGTGCGATATGAGGGAAGATTTTCCTCTTTGTTACAGCAATCTTTAAATTTCAAATCATTGATGATATCGGATTTATATTGATGGACCCGGAGCATGGTATAGTAAAACCCATTCTGTTAATGCAAAACAACACTGAATTCAAACACATAAATAGACATGGTAAGTATAATTATGTTGTGTCAGAACGAGTGATGGACCCGGAGCATGGTATACTAAAACCCATTCTATTAATACAAAACTACACTGAATTCAAACACATAAATAGACATGGTAAGTATAATTATGTTGCGTCACAAAGAGTGATGGACCCGGACCATGGTATACTAAAACCCATTCTATTAATGCAAAACAACACTGAATTCAAACACATAAATAGACGTGGTAAGTATAATTATATTGTGTCACAACGAGTGATCGACCCAGAGCATGGTATACTAAAACCCATTCTATTAATACAAAACAACACTGAATTCAAACACATAAATAGACGTGGTAAGTATAATTATGTTGTGTCACAGCGAGTGATCGACCCAGAGCATGGTATACTAAAACCCATTCTATTAATGCAAAACAACACTGAATTCAAACACATAAATAGTGTTTCAACAAGATGGTTGTCCCGCCCACTACGACGGCAGAGTTCGAGCTTTCTTACACCAAAATTATCAAAATAGCTGGATAGGTTTGGTCTAAGAAGGCTCGATTTCCGCGGCCAAAGTGGACGGGACAACCATCTTTTTTACTAAATTACTTATTTGGGTTCATAAAAACTTATTTCTGGGGATTTTTACCTACCATTTCGGTGCGGCCGCAAAGGGAATGGGTCACAGGTTCCACGCTGTAATTCGTGAACGGTAGATCCTAGAGAGCTCTGGTTTTCTGTAGTGAACTCGTATTAACGAGATCTTTAAAACAAGGTGTCACTTGTTATACCTTCTCATTTAAGATTTTGAAGTCAGTCGGTGCCCAGCCTAAACGGCTGGCCGCGGTCAAAATGTTTTTAGTCTAAAATTAATCCCCCTAAAATCTAAGAGATACGAGTTTTTGCGTTTTCTTATATTTTCAGCCATTCTCGAGATACGGGCATAGGGTGTGACTTTATGGAGATCCAGTATATATGTATGTTTGTTTGTTACGCCATACAAGCGACAATTTTCATCCGATTTTAACAAAATTTGGTATGCATGTTTATATAATGAAGGAAATGACCTGTATTGAGACCCAGGGCCCCTCGGGGTGCTCCAGGGGGCCTAATAATTTGTTTTTCGAAAATGATTTTTATCTTTTTAGTGGTTTGTTATTGAAATGTAATATTGTGATGATGTTATGGCTGGTACTAAGGGATTTTCGATTTTAGAATAGTTGGGGGTCCCGCCCCTCACCCCCGGTGTCCAGAGGGCCCAATATTTTGTTTTTAAAAAATTATTTTTATCTTTTAGCCGGTTTTAATGAAGAAACCTAAAATTTTGGTATATTATGGTTGTTGTTAAGAACTTTCCGATTTTGAAAAATTTGGGCCCCCCACCGGGGTACCAGGTTGCCAAATATATTCCATATTTGACCTCACTTCAATATGCTAGATTGACATTTTCTTTTAATAAATTCCAGGTAACACACAGTTTCGGATGTTACCATCTACTCCAATAAACCAAAATGGATATGCATTTCTGATTACCCCATATATGATACAGGGTGTAAATGAAAAGCAAGGTTATACTTCAACTCACCATTTATATTATATTGCACAAGCTTATTGTTCCATCATGTACAGAACGTGCCAAACAGATATTTTGAATTCAATTCGCTCGATATATAGAAGGGATGAGAACGGAAATTATAGACAACTCATTTATACTAATTTAATGCAAAACATAACAGTTGAAGACGGTCCACAATTTACAGTACAAAAAGGAAGTCTCTTACCGGTTAATATGTTTTTTGATCAATTTAATAAACCTACAGTGGTAAGTGATACAGAAGTATCGGAGTTTTGCATATTCGTGCAGATTAACCCGTGAGTGGTCGAGTTCCGCCGCAGAACGCCATTGGTCTACTGCAGAGATTTTTTCTCACACCTGGTTTTGCTGTGTTTTCCTTTCTTCTGAAGAAAATAACTGATTTTTTTTTTTAAAGAATTTGTTCAAAATCTTTGATCTATATTTGAAGCGATTTCAGCAAGTTTATTTTCCAATATTACCCAGTTCGATCCCCTATTTTGGCACTTATTTTTTCTTATATTATTTTATGAAATGTTAGAAATGTACCTAAATAATTAAAATAAATAATTATTTTGGTCGTTATTATGTTTATATTAATATGTAATTAAAGTAATTAGTTAATTAAATGTAATTAAATAAGTATATACCTAAATAGCCACACAAAAGACGAGAATATTTCGACGAAAAAATTACGACGCGACTGGTCGCGCAACTGAAACGCAATGTATGTCGGCAATTTTTTGTGAGCACAAAATCATATTTTGAACAGCTACTGAGAGCCCCGGCAAGTTGGAGACATTAGTCGAATTTTATTTATTTGAATAAAGGATTATTCAGGTTTCCTTCGCATTTTATTCGTGAAGAATTTGGAAGCAAGATTGTGAAGAAAAAGAAGTGTCTGGCAACCCTTCTCAAAAAATTTAGATTTTTTTTAAAAAACAACAACCTTCTTTATTGGCCGTCATGGATCCATTTTGGACGGTTGTACATACGAAATACAGGCATGGTAGTAAAAAAACGTCTCATAACCCCTCTAATTGGGTTAAAATTGGAAACAACAATTGGCCAGAAACTCCTCCCCGGTTTCAGAACCCTCAATGTGTCAGAAATGAGGTTAGACTCTACAAAACTAAACAGAGGGAAAAATTCAAAACAAAAAACATGAATCGGAACAGCCAATCAGAATTGAAATAAAAGTGAAGAACAAAATGGCGTGAATCAAGAAATACTTGGGACACAATTCTTCATTTTCGCCATCTTGCTTTCAAATTATTCACGAAATAAAATGCAAAGTGAGTTGGAATAATCCTTTATTCCAATAAATAAAATTCGGCTATTAATTACCAAGTTATTGCGTTTTTGTCCGACAGTGTGAGAAAAATTCCTTATAGGAGACCACTCACGGGTTAATAAAACTCTGCCAATGTTACACAATATTTTACAGGCTGAAAAAAAATGGGTGCGTGTACTTATGTATGCGCGTGAGAAGTTATACTTCTTTTTAAAAATAAATTTAATAATATATTATTTCAAGAAAAACATATTACCCCACCCGGGAGTGAACTCAGAACTTACCAATTATGAAACAGGGGCCTTACCACTGAGCTACAATGTTGCATGGATATAGAATGAGAAAATACAATATTTAAATTTACTTCTCATCATTTTTTCATAACTAACTTCATCTGTGTTAGTTTTGTGTTACACTGATGCGGTAATAATTTCCTGTTACACTGATACGGTTTTAATTTTTTCTTACAGGTGCGCGCGCACCTGTAAGAAAAATGGACCCCAAGGTAGCTAGGGCCAGGGGCGGATTTAAGGCTATATCTTAGGGGACGGTGCTGCCCTTAGGGAGTGAATACTTCCGGAGGGTATGGAATTATGGCCGCCGCCCCCGGGGGAACATTTTTTATAACTAGAATCGTCCTACCCTCAATTTTTGTGATTTTAAAATGTCAGCATTTGGTTTTAGACAAGACCTATGTATAGGGTATTTTTTTTTTTAGAGTTACAGAACTTTAAATTATAATAAAACAAAGTATATATTTTTAATTGATATCAATGAAACGGTCTTTATTGGATAGAAAATTGTATGACATAAATTAGTTTAAATATGATTTCGGCCATGTGGCTGCCAAGGCTGGAGCGTACAAAGCGCAATCTGGAACACCAATTTTCATAAAATTTTCGCAGCATTTGCGGCCGTATTTCGCCAGGAACTCTTCGAATGTTGAGTTCCAGGTGTTCAATTGTCTCTAATTTACTTTTTCGACCTAGACAAGTGACTTTACATAACCCCAAAGAAAATAATCGAATGAGGTTAAATCAGACAATCTTGGTGGCCAATTAATTGGATCATTACGCGAAATTATTCTTTCATCAAAAGTTTTTTTGAGTAAATAAATTGTAGCGCGCTGTGTGGCATGTGGCTCCGTCCTGAATGAACCACATATCAGCAAGATCAATGCCAGCTAATTCACTTGTCTACGTCGATAAACCAGAGACAATTGAACACCTGGAAATCAACATTCGAAGAGTTATTGGCGAAATACGGCCGCAAATGCTGCGAAAATTTGGTGAATATTGGTGTTCCAGATCACGCCTTGTACGCACCATCCTTGGCGGCCACATGCCCGAAATCATATTTAAACATTAATGTCATAAAATTTTCTATTTAATAAGCCCGTTTCATTGATACTCAAAATATATTCTTTGTTTTAAAATAATTTAAAGTTGTGTAACTCTATAAAAAAACACCACTTATGATTAACCTGACAGTCGTTGGGAGGAACACGGTCTCACTGAAATGTCATTACAGAAGAATCGTACATCTCACTGAAATGTCATCACAATGGAATCGTACATCTCACTGAAATGTCATTACAATAGAATCGTACATCTCACTGAAATGTCATTACAATAGAATCGTACATCTCACTGAAATGGCATTACAATAGAATCGTACATCTCACTGAAATGTCATTACAATAGAATCGTACATCTCACTGAAATGTCATTACAATAGAATCGTACATCTCAATGAAATGTCATTACAATAGAATCGTACATCTCACTGAAATGTCATTACAATAGAATCGTACATCTCACTGAAATGGCATTACAATAGAATCGGACATCTCACTGAAATGTCATTGCTCCAATGGAATCGTACAACGATCATCGTTCACTAATAATCGTTGCAGTTGTCCCAGGAACACGCACCTCTATCCAAATTGAACGAGAATTAATCTAAAATTCTTATATTGAAATTTGAAAATATTTTTCCTTTTTCAGCGCAAACATTTGGATGACCTTCTAACAGAAGCTGGAGTACCCGGAATGGGCTATTTTCCTCTACCAAATGGAATTAGAAAAAAAATATCTGAAATGAAAATTGTTTATGATGATGAAGACTTTATTGAATTCTACAAGCGTTCGATCCCACATCTTCTCTAAATGAAACTTGTTTATGATTATGACTTCATTGAATTCTACAAGCGTTCGATCCCACATCTTCTCTAAATGAAACTTGTGTATGATGATGAAGACTTCATTGAATTCTACAAGCGTTCGATCCCACATCTTCTCTAAATGAAACTTGTGTATGATGACGAAGACTTCATTGAATTCTACAAGCGTTCGATCCCACATCTTCTCTAAATGAAACTTGTTTATGATGATGAAAACTTCATTGAATTCTACAAGCGTTCGATCCCACATCTTCTCTAAATGAAAATTGTTTATGATGATGAAGACTTCATTGAATTCTACAAGCGTTCGATCCCACATCTTCTCTAAATAAAAATTGTTTATGATGATGAAGACTTCATTGAATTCTACAAGTGTTCGATCCCNTAAATGATAATTGTTTATGCTGATGATGACATCATTGAATTCTACAAGCGCTCGATCCTACATCTTCTCTAAATGAAACTTGTTTATGATATTGAAGACTTCATTGAATTCTACAAACGTTCGATCCCACATCTGAGCGCACGGCAGTGCGCCAGGCCAAGTTCCGGAAAGCACCAGTGTATCTTTACACGAAGCAATTCACCGGGTTTTGCACACCGTCAGATATCCGGTTCTACAAGGGATTGAAATTTTGAACATACATTCCGTAGTATAGTACAATACTACAGGATAAACTTCAAAATTTAATATGAACTCGGGTAGGAGATGGATAATTTCAAATTTGACACCTTTGGATACTCACTGACTGACTGATTGACTGACTGACGGATTCACTCATCATCGAAAGTTTCAGGCACTTCCTGTATACTTGGAGGCCTGAAATTTTGCATGAAGTTAGCAATTGGAAAAATCCGAAAGGTTGAACTCTTAAGTGCTCCAAAACGGCACGGTTTTTGGCAAGACAATACAACGTATATTAATATAGTTTTAACTGATAAAACACTGAAATCTTGTTGAAAATTAAATCTCTCAATGCAACTAAACGGAAAAGTATTTATATTCCAACGCCCGGTGCTCCAATTCAGTTTCGCTTTAGGGAAGGAGAAGCACGAAAACTAGCTTCACCCGTGAGTGGTCGCGTTCCGCCGCAGAACGCCATCGGTCTACTGTAGAGATTTTTTTCTCACACCTGGTTTTGCTGTATTTTCCTTTCTTTTCGAAGAAAATAACTGATTTTTTGTCAAAGAATTTGTTCAAAATCTTATTTGATCTATATTTGAAGCGATTTCAGCAAGTTTATTTTCAAATAGTACCCAGTTCGATCCCCTATTTGGGCACTTTTTTTTCTTATATTATTTTATGAAATGTTAGAAATGTACCTAAATAATTAATTATTTAGGTCGTAATTATGTGTACATTTTTATGTAATTCAAGTAATTAGTTAATTAAATGTAATTAAATAAGTTAAATTTTAAACTATATAAATAGTCACACAGAAGACGAGAATATTTCGACGAAAAAATTACGACGCGACTGGTCGCGATCTGAGAAAAATTCTCACATCGACAGGCAATTGAAATGCAATGTATGTCGGCAATTTTTTGTGAGCACAAAGTAAATCATATTTTGAACAGATACTGAGAGACCCGACAAGTTGGAGCCAATAATTACCAAGTTATTGCGTTTTTGTCCGACAGTGTGAAAAAAATTCCCTATACGAGACCACTCACGGGTTAAATTGCTAGGACTTTGAAATCTTTTAATTCTTGCAGCGCCCAGTCGCTTATGGCGCTCGTAGTATTGTGATCTTGTACTCGCGTGTCGCTGCTGCCAAATGATGATGGGAGTAAGAATTTTGCATTACATTTTATCTAGTGTAAGCCTTCAAAATATTCAGGGGAGGGGGTTCGAGCCCCTCGAAAAACAAGATAAATACCACTGAAAACAGATAGATTTTTTTTCAAAAGTAAAGCTAATATTATTTATAACAAATTAAATAACTGACTACGTTTTCACTTGACTGTAATTTTTTATTTGCAAATTTTACAAGTGGTAGACACAAATGCTAGATAAATTGGGAAATAAAATATATAATAACAAAGATAGAATACCTGCGATGGAGAGAAGTGGGATTTACAACATCATAGTCCCCAATCATGGGGAATAGGGTGGGTGGGGTCAAAAAGCCGCATTTTCAGTTCTGTGATTTTTGTAATTTTTTTTGTATTTTTTATGAACGTAAAACCAACATACGTG
>CM022881.1:92498-104377 GCA_012654025.1 Pachypsylla venusta
AAAAAAAAAAAAAAAAAAAAAAAAAAAAAAAAAAAAAAAAAAAAAAAAAAAAAATGCGTGTTAAAGTCTGCGCAAGGTTAGGCTGGGTCGCAGACCCATCCTAAACTGGTGCCTAAACTAAAAGGTGAACTTTTTATTTAGTTTTTCGGTTTTTAAAGATTGTAATGATAAGTACAACCCCTCTATTATCTATATTTAATCATAAACTTTAATATTTCAACAAGGAAATAGTTCTCTACTCTGTGTCAAGAAGTTGTCCTAAAATTAGGACATAAAGTTGTACTACAATTAGGACACAAAGTTGTCCTAAAATTAGGACACAAAGTTGTCCTAAAATTAGGACACAACAGAATGAATATCGGTTGGTATTTGTAAGCTATAAAAAAATTTGAAACATGTATTTATAATTTTTTCTGTTTGTTTCTTCATCGATGTATGATGTATCAAGAATCATGAATATATATTTTTAACATTTACCTTGATTTGTCAATGCAGATAGAACAATGTATAAATACCTATCCACAAAGCAGCCTAAGACACGTGTTTCGTTCTTGTTTGAACTCATCATTTAGGCACAGCTAGGAATTGAACCTGGGACCCTTGGATTTGAGAGGCAGAGACTTAACCATCAAGTCACCAATGCTTGGTGAAGAGATACGGATACATTGTAACATTTAAATAATCCCTAACCCAAAGGGCGGTTATTACACCGAACTCAGTGAGTGTTTGAAATGTACACAAGATCGCAGCATATAATCGTCTACGTATCTATTTTTATGAATCCAGCTTATATATCGTCTTGTTTTTCATATTAGGACATTCGGGATGTGTTCCAAATTGCCTGGAAGCATTACTGAACAACGAAATTAAGTGGAACCATTTAGTGACAATTGATCTAAACCATGAATACATATTTTTAACATTTACCTTGATTTATCAACGCAGATAGAACAATGTATAAATACCTATCCACAAAGCAGCCTAAGACACGTGTTTCGTTCTGATGAGTTCAAACAAGAACGAAACACGTGTCTTAGGCTGCTTTGTGGATAGGTATTTATACATTGTTCTATCTGCGTTGACAAATCAAGGTAAATGTTAAAAATATATATTCATGGTTTAGATCAATTGTCACTAAATGGTTCCACTTAATTTCGTTGTATCAAGAATTTTTTTTCTTCTTTATTTCCGATTTATCATTGAGAAAAAATTCAGGGAGAACATTCTCTTTTGACTTTTCCTCAATTGAACACTGGGATTTAAGGATATTTACAACAATGTGCCCTTTTTCGATGTTGCGGATGGACTATCTCAGTGAGCAGCATATATTAAACGCACTTATGGACGATTCGAACTCAATCATAAATGGTCTGTCGGATGACAAAGACGATTCAGAAAATATTCTTCCCTCATTTGAATTGGAAATGAAACTTGGAGCAACTATTGAAATAGAGAAGAGGTGAGAGAGGTAACAAATTAATGTATGTGCCACCAAATTTAAAAAATAAAAATAAATTTTTGAAAAAAAAAAAAAAAAAAATATTCTTATTTTTATTTTCATTCGCCGAGTGTGAATGTCCTATTTTTAGGACAATCTATATCTCGAGACTGAATAAAGCTAGAAAGTTCTAAAAATTATCTGATTTTAATTGAGGAAAAAAATATTTTTTTTTCAATGAATATTTACAGATTCACACGGAAAGGGTTAATGTATATTTCTTTACACCCATAGCCATTCATAATTTATAATGTAAAGTTGAGCTTCCCAGGCTTTAATTTCAAGGAACGGGGCGCGGTTTCAAAAAGTTACAGAACCCCTGTCCTAGAGAGTCTGAGGCACCCATAAACACAACCAGTAGAAAATTTGAAAAAAAAAATCAAATTTCGAGTAATTGAACCAGGTACCTCCCTGGTGCAAGACGGGGATGATGCACACTCTGCCACGGAGACTGAACCAGGTACCTCCCTGGTGCAAGGCGAGGGTGATGCACACTCTGCCACGGAGACTGAACCAGGTACCTCCCTGGTGCAAGGCGAGGGTGATGCACACTCTGCCACGGAGACTGAACCAGGTACCTCCCTGGTGCAAGGCGAGGGTGATGCACACTCTGCCACGGAGACTGAACCAGGTACCTCCCTGGTGCAAGGCGAGGGTGATGCACACTCTGCCACGGAGACTGAACCAGGTACCTCCCTGGTGCAAGGCGAGGGTGATGCACACTCTGCCACGGAGACTGAACCAGGTACCTCCCTGGTGCAAGGCGAGGGTGATGCACACTCTGCCACGGAGACTGAACCAGGTACCTCCCTGGTGCAAGGCGAGGGTGATGCACACTCTGCCACGGAGACTGAACCAGGTACCTCCCTGGTGCAAGGCGAGGGTGATGCACACTCTGCCACGGAGACTGAACCAGGTACCTCCCTGGTGCAAGGCGAGGGTGATGCACACTCTGCCACGGAGACTGAACCAGGTACCTCCCTGGTGCAAGGCGAGGGTGATGCACACTCTGCCACGGAGACTGAACCAGGTACCTCCCTGGTGCAAGGCGAGGGTGATGCACACTCTGCCACGGAGACTGAACCAGGTACCTCCCTGGTGCAAGGCGAGGGTGATGCACACTCTGCCACGGAGACTGAACCAGGTACCTCCCTGGTGCAAGGCGAGGGTGATGCACACTCTGCCACGGAGACTGAACCAGGTACCTCCCTGGTGCAAGGCGAGGGTGATGCACACTCTGCCACGGAGACTGAACCAGGTACCTCCCTGGTGCAAGGCGAGGGTGATGCACACTCTGCCACGGAGACTGAACCAGGTACCTCCCTGGTGCAAGGCGAGGGTGATGCACACTCTGCCACGGAGACTGAACCAGGTACCTCCCTGGTGCAAGGCGAGGGTGATGCACACTCTGCCACGGAGACTGAACCAGGTACCTCCCTGGTGCAAGGCGGGGGTGATGCACACTCTGCCACGGAGACTGAACCAGGTACCTCCCTGGTGCAAGGCGGGGATGATGCACACTCTGCCACAGAGACTGAACCAAGTACCTCCCTGGTGCAAGGCGGGGATGATGCACACTCTGCCACAAAGACTTCTATCTTGAAAACTTATTTTAATCATTTCACGAAAAACGCGGACTGCTCAGAGTGTTCGTCAGTACTAAATTTTCCTGCCCAGAGTGCTTGTCAGGACTAAATTGGCCCTGCTATCACCTGACTAATTGGATGTATCATTAAACTATTTAGGTCATGCTCGTTCAATTACAGACCCGAAATTTACTGTTTCTTTTTTTGACTGAAATTAGTTAGAATTTTTTATGTAATTATAGTTGTTGACATGCAAGAAAAATAGAATTTTTTAAAAACAAACACTTGTTCATTATTAAAAACGAGTACAATGTACATGATCATCTAGGAGCACTGCGATGCGCCAGGCCATGTTCCAAGTCAAGCCTGGCGCCTGCAGTGTGTATATTTACACGAACTATTTCATGCTATTTCCGACCCCCCAATATCTCCGGATCCGCTAAAGCTTTGAACATGTTATTTGGTCATTATTACAAGGTCCCATACTTAGACTTTATGTCTTATGTTTGATGATAGATTGATTTTCATCAATTTTTACCTAAAAATTTCTTTAGTGTACCTGAAAGTTCAGATCAGAAAATGCTTGCCGAACTAATGAACCGATATGAACGTATGAGGTGTCATTTTAATCACCAAATCAAGCAGAGGTACATGGTTAGTACCGAAAATATACAGGGTGTAATTTATCTCATATACAGGGTGTTATATAAGACAAATAAATTGTTAACAAGTTCATATTTTTCTTTAGTTAGGATTTCCTCACATGATACATAATGTAATATTATTTTAACTTTCAATTATTTATACCGGATGTAACACATTTATTAATGATAATTATTGATGATAGATTGATTTTCATCAATTTTGACTAAAAAATTTCTTTTAACTATCTGAAAGTACACGCTGAAGAACGTCCAGCGCCCTCAAGGAAATGTCCGGTTGGACATTGGTTTCCCCACCGGACGTTGTCTTACTCAGATTGTTATCTCCAAATTTTGACTGAAAAATTTCTTTTAAAAAATTGAAAGTACAGACCGAAAAACATCCAGCGCCCTCAAGGAAATGACCGATTGGACCTTGGTTTCTTGACCGGACGTTGTCATACTCAGATTCTTTTTCTCCAAATTTTGACTCAAAAATTTCTTTTAAAAATCTGAAAGTACAGGCCAAAAAACGTCCAGCGCCCTCAAGGAAATGACCGGTTAAACCTTGGTTTCTCCACCGGACGTTGTCTGGTGTATAGTTTGAAGATAGATGATAATAATTCAGATATGATACTTATGTAAGATCTCTGCTCTTTTACCATTATATAAATACATATTTTCTTGCTACAAAAAGTTATGAGATCCCCCCAAAAATACCACTGCGTGCTATAAAAATTCCCCGCCAAGTCATCACCCCAAAAAAGATGTGAAATCTATTTTGTGACCCGCTATCCGCCCTTCCGTTCTTCAAAATACCTAATGACTTTAAATTCCGACCCCACCCCAAACGATTTCAGAATTTTAGTCTGAATTCCTCACTCTCTTCACCAACACGCAGTCTTGGTGGGGTACCTCGGTTCGTTTAACCACTAGGAGATAGCGACCACTCTGTTCTACTTTAGCGGTTCATAAATTCGTTACGTTTAATAATGATGAGAGGTACCCCACCAAGACTGCGTGTTAGTGAAGAGAGTGAGGAAATCAGACTAAAATTCTGAAATCGTTTGGGGTGGGGTCGGAATTTAAAGTCATTAGGTATTTTGAAAAACGGAAGGGCGGATAGTGGGGCACAAAATAGATTTCATATCTTTTTTGGGGTGATGACTTGGCGGGGAATTTTTATAGCATGCAGTGGTATTTTTGGGGTCTATTATTATGGCCAAGTTTATTGTTGCTGCTGTATATCCCGAACTTAAATTTATTATTGCACGTTCTTCTGTTTCAATTCTCTTAAAGTAATACCGACTTTGCACTTGGCCAGTTTTAAAAAGGTAGTATTTTACGAATCCCCTAAGAAAAACTGACCAAGTGTATAGTCGGTATTACTTTAAGAGAATTGAGACAGAAGAAGGTGCAATAATAAATTTAATGGCGGGATATGTAGCAGCAACAATAAACTTGGCCATAATAATAGATATCACTACTTTCATAGGCGGAATTTTTTGGGAAAGTGGACGGAACTTGGCCTTTTTTCAATGATAAATTTTTGTGAGATTACAATACTTTGTATTATCTTCCCTAAAGCGCAGGGCCGCTCAGAGGGGGGGGGAACAAAGGGCACAAAATGTGCCGGCCCGGGCTCCTCAAGGGGCCCTGGCCCAGCGGATTTTTTTACTGATAAAAAGAAAAAATTAAAACAATATGCCAAATACAACTTCAATACGTGCAAAAAAAAAAAAAGACAAATAATGTGCCTAATAGAGATCCTAAATCTATGTCCAAAAAAAAAGTATAAAAATGTGTACCAAGTCGATTGTTTGAACACCCTCACCGCAGCTTGATCATCCCCAATTAAGTTTTCTGAATCATTAGTAATGTATGGCGTGTGGGTTTATATTTAATCTAAGTATTTTACTCTTAATTACTTATTGGGAACCATTTGAGTTAAATTTTGAATCTATGTTAACTATTAGTTTAAATAATTAAATAGATTAACAATTTCTTGTAAAAGTCACTAGTCAACTTTTTATAAAACAGCACATTGAGAAATGAGACCTGCGTTTTTTCTTATCTGACTCAATGCAAAGTATACCTAACATGTCTAGTCGCTCTTGTCGCGTTGTACATCTTTCAGCAGCTTTGATTCTTTTTAATTGCGAGAATCCTTCTTTTTAATTGCGAGAATCGTTCGGCAGAACAATTTGTGATCATCAATGTTAAAAAAATCCGAAGAGCTATTTCTGTGTTAGGAAATACATCTGCTAATTGATC
The DNA here is from genome assembly GCA_012654025.1 of Pachypsylla venusta. Classification (NCBI taxonomy): domain Eukaryota; kingdom Metazoa; phylum Arthropoda; class Insecta; order Hemiptera; family Aphalaridae; genus Pachypsylla; species Pachypsylla venusta. The sequence continues at coordinate 98,498 of CM022881.1, forward strand.
TTTCATGAGAATCTTATATAAATGACTAGGAGTTTTTTGTGCATTAGTGTATCTGGAGTTAACGTAAGTTTGGAACTGTTTCATTTCAAAGATTTTTTTCTTTTTTCGGGAGCCTCCTAAAATCGGGGGCAAATGCCTATTTTGCCTATTGGTTAATCCGGCCCTGCTTTCAGTCTTTGTACAACTTGGAAGTAGTACCTATCTAATGGTTTGTTAAGAGTTAAGAGCTCTGTAAGATTGGTTAGGAGCAGTATTGGGTTAGGTTAGGTTACACAAAACTGAGAATGTGTGTTGAAGCCTAAATAAATTAGAATAAATCTGTATTTTTCTTTCAATCTTTTTAGAACTTGGAGGTAGTACCTATCTAATGGTTTGTTAAGAGCTCTGTAAAATTGGTTGGGAGCAGTATTGGGTTAGGTTACACAAAACTGAGAATGTGTGTTGAAGCCTAAATAAATTAGAATAAATCTGTATTTTTCTTTCAATCTTTGTAGATCTTGGAGGTAGTACCTATCTAATGGTTTGTTAAGAGCTCTGTGAGATTGGTTAGGAGCAGTATTGGGTTAGGTTAGGTTACACAAAACTAGAATGTTTGTTGAAGCGGAAATAAATTAGAATAAATCTGTATTTTTCTTACAATCTTTGTAGAATTTGGAGGTAGTGCCTATCTAATGGTTTGTTAAGAGCTCTGTAAGATTGGTTGGGAGCAGTATTGGGTTAGGTTAGGATACGAAAAACTGAGATTGTGTGTTGAAGAGTAAATAAATTAGAATATATCTGTATTTTTCTTTCAATTTTTGTAGAACTTGGAGGTAGTACCAGCTCTGTAAAATTGGTTGGGAGCAGTATTGGGTTAGGCTAGGTTACACAAAAATGAGAATGTGTGTTGAAGCGTAAATATATTAGAATAAATCTGTATTTTTCTTTCAATCTTTGTAGAACTTGGAGGTAGTACCAGCTCTGTAAAATTGGTTGGGAGCAGTATTGGGTTAGGTTAGGTTACACAAAAATGGGAATGTGTGTTGAAGCGTAAATATATTAGAATAAATCTGTATTTTTCTTTCAATCTTTGTAGAACTTGGAGGTAGTACAAACTCTGTAAAATTGGTTGGGAGCAGTGTTGGGTTAGGTTAGGTTACACAAAAATGAGAATGTGTGTTGAAGCGTAAATATATAAGAATAAATCTGTATTTTTCTTTCAATCTTTGTAGAACTTGGAGGTAGTACCAACTCTGTATAATTGGTTGGGAGCAGTATTGGGTTTGCTTAGATTACCCAAAAATAAATTTGTGTTGAAGTGTTGTTATTTTTCTGGCCTAATCCCGGGCTGGATAAAAAAAAAAGACAAATAATGTGCCTAATAGAGATCCTAAATCTATGTCCAAAAAAAANCGCTGCGCTCATATGTGTACGCACCTTTACAAACTTAAAATTTATTTCTGCGTCACAATTGAACAACTCAAATGTTAACTTTTCTCGCTTTAATAGCTGCAAATGCACATATTATATTATCCTCGTAATCCAACAGTGCAGCAGTTTTATTTTTGATTGAAAGAATTGCAAGACTTGTTAATCTGCTTTGACTTATGGTTGATATCAAGTAAGATTTTATCAATTTGACTTTCAAAACTATCGATAAACTTATAAAATGCAAATCCGAGTTTGTTATACTGATTTACTGACTGATAATCAACGTAGCTCCACCTAGAGACTTGAATTTGGCCCACAGATTCTTTTAGTATGTTAAGTGGAAGTAAGTTACCGCCAAAAAAAAAAAGTCGCTTTTTAGGATTTTTTTTTTTGCAATTTTTTTTTGGAGGGGGCAAACAAAAAGAGATAAAGAAAAATGTCAGAGAATGAACCTCCCCCCCCCCACAAATAGCATATAAGGAACCCTTAAAAATATAAAAATTGGAATTTTCCGGTTTCTCCGCGATTTATGGCCGGTTTTCACCTCCGAATAATCAGAATTTAGAAGTACCACTTCAAGATGAGCGAGAAAGCTGAAATCGAATACGGAGATGTCTTGCAGTACAAAAAGTAATATCCTTGAGTAAAATATTGAATTTTCTAAATAGGAACCATGCTCAGTCTCGGGGTCGATACCACCAAAAATGTAAAATTGCGAAGCTTTAATGTCGCAATCTCGAAATTGATGTTTTAACCGTAGCGAAGCACAGGAAAACAGCTAGTACTCTATATTCGACGTGAACGCGTGCATTAACATTAACAATGAAATAAAGCATGAAAATTGTTAAAAATAATCTGGAAATTCGTTACAGAACTTAGTCTACCGTCTGTCTGTCTGTCTGTAAACAAGATATCTCAAGAACGGCAAGTGCTAGAGACTTGAAATTTGGTAGGTATGTCAGTTTTATGCCATGATCGGCAAAAGAACCTTTTGGTGGAAATCGAATATATCGTTGGCGGTTTTATGCCGCTTTCTATTGGTTTTCGCATATCCTACTTAAAATGAGAACGGTAATAGATAGAACTTTAAAATTGGTGCCTATTCCTATCAATTTTATACAAGAAATTGAAAAATACAACTTAGGTTGAAATATTGTAATTATTTTAGTATTTCTATGTTTTCCTCATAAGGAAAACATACTCATAATTTCATTGCTTACTAATTAGATTGAACTATGTAAGGGGGTATTCGAATGATATTTATCTGATCCTGTTTCCTACAAAGAACAGGATCCCATAAACTAACATACATATATATGTATGAGGGGTTGTCTGTTACAATACCACAGCCCAAACCGTAGCACATAGCGAAAAAATTGTTGGGAAAAGACCACTCCAAAATCATGGTCTACGGCCCCAAGAAAATTATCAGAACTAAAATATCTCAAGAGGTTTTAGAGTTACGGCCAAATTTATAATTTATTCACCAAAATCGACAGTCACCGTCCGATATCTTAAAATATATGTCGCGACAACATATCAACTCAAACCGAGAAAGATTTAGGTGACCATTTAGTCTTTATATTTGGACATTTTCTGTAAAGGTATGGTCAGCCATTCCAGAGTTACAAGTTCGAAACCGGGAACGGCTAAAAAACATTTAGAAAATACTAATAGTCAGAATGGCCGTGCCTCTAAGGCGCCTGGCAAAACGTTTTAATATTTGCAATATATAGGTTGGCAAAAACCAATATCTCCCCCCCCCCAATTTCTTTTGTCCTTGAAAAACAACACTAGCAATATAAGAATCGGAGCGAAGCACGGGTGGAACAGCTAGTTTTATATAATCTCGAAACATTACAAACTTAAATGTTTTTCTGCATCACAATTGAAAAACTCAAATGGTAACTTTTCTCGCTTTAAAACTGAATAAAACTCCGTTGGTCCGCCGCCCCCTCTATGTAAATTGTTAGTCTTTAGAATTCACAAATGTACCACACGAGTAACTTTATGGAATATTCTAGGTTATAATAACCTTTTGTCGACCCGTCCTCTTGTTAAAATCTACATTTTTAAACAATCTACAATTTGTTCGTCATGAATTCGGTCGTCCGTTCTGCGTTCTATGTCATTTTCTATCTGTCAATTCAAATAGATATCTGTAAGTACATATTTTATATTATTTTATTTCATAGAGCTTTTAGGTCAAACGAAAGTTGTTGTATACTTTTTTGAAGTAATACTTCTTTAGGCGCGTTATGAAAAAAATGATGAGAGTGAAATTTTATTTTTATGTGACGCGGGACATTTTTTTCACCCATAATACTGTAACGCGGAAGATTTTTTTTTTCCCCACGACGTTTGTTTCACCCTTTGTGGGTGAAATGCTGTATGCATTCCGAAACTAATAACAAAATGAGGATTAATTTTCATTTTTTTGTTTTTAAAAAAAAAACATCAGGGGCGGAACTACAGGGGTCTAAATTTCCATAATTTTATACAAGGGACAAACAATGTATGGGTGACAGCAAAAAAGTTTACGTTTTTCGACCTAAATTACATTTTTTCTCGAAATTTGTCACGACGACCGATCAACTCAAAGCGAGAAAGTTTTAGGTGACATTTTAGTCCTTTATTTAGGACATATTTTGCAACTCTAATGTTAAGCTACACCGACTAGGGACAAACAATGGATGGGTGACCGCAAACAAGTTCACGTTTTTCTACCTAAATGATATTTTTTTAATGATTTTATCGCATTTTTTGTGCAGTTACAAGGACAATTACCTATCTAGCGACTAACATACAGAGAGGTATAACAATAAATGGGGAAAATATATACAGCGTGTCCCAAAATGACCGGTCACCTCTTACCTTTTGAACGGGTTGGAATTTTTGAATTTTAAAAAGTTCTAGGGATAGGAACAGGGCCATGGACAATCGAATGGTTATGGTGAGATCCAGGTTCGACCCGCCGTAAGTGGCTTTTATTGATTGCATGGTCTTACGAGATAAAGTTCAACAATAACAAAATTGACTTAGTTTTTTGCACCCACAAAACCAACCTGCACTTTTGTTTTAATTTCTGTTATATTATTCTTTGAGAAAAAAAATCGAAAAAAATTGTTTCAATACATTTTTATGGAATCTTTGTATATAAATCGTATTATTAAACATTCCTTCATTTCATTGAAATTTCTCATTCCCCTGTGCCTGCTTTGAAAATTATAAGAAAGTTAATGCAGAGATTTTTTTGGCTAAAATGTTTTTCTGTTTTGTTCCATTTCCATTATAGGTCCTAACTTGTAACCTTGTCTCAGACTTTCTAACCGAATATGGCCGATTTCAAAAATACCCCATTTTAACCTTCAGAAAAATAACAAGTTTTAACTTACCCAGCCTACGACACTCACAAAATTAAAAATGTAGTTTTTTTATTATTTCGGTGTATGTTAAACCTTTTTTGGAACCCACTAAGTGAACAATTACATCAAAATTCAAAACGGGGGGCATTATATATGGTGTAAAATTATGGAACTTTAGACCCCTCTAGTTCCGCCCCTGATTATTTTTTTGAAAAAATTTAAATGAAAATTAATCCTCATTTTATTTGGACTTTTATTCAATTAGTCAAAAAATGTAACATTCCATTTAAATTTCTCGAGAAATAAACACATTTTGTCAATAAAATCCACTTTGGGGGTTCGAACCATACTATCTCACCATAACCATACTATTGCCCATGGCCCTTTTTCCATGCCTACATCTTTTCAAAATTAAAAAAATTCCAAGCCGTTCAAAAGTTAAGGGGGGGGGGGGNGGGGGGGGGTGACCGTTCATTTTAGGACATACTGTATACAGCGTGTCCCAAAAGTCCGAGACCACCTGAATATATTTAAACGGCTTTATGTGGAGTTTTCAAATGTTGCATGGTATTATATCCCAAATTAAACCAGCTGATGGTGTAACCAATTTTTTAGGCATGGGTCCCGTGTGGCCTCCAGGGGGTGCAACTTTTGTTTTTTTAAATACGAACCCCCCCATCTTCTGATACAATTTCAGAAAGACAATAAAATTAGAAGTACTTTGCAAAAATTTTCACACGTCTTGCGTTTTTTTTTAAAAAACGGCGGCCATTTGAAATTTCCAAGACATGACTTCCAAGAGTGTCTAACACTAGGCGAATTATTTTTCTCTCTGGCTCTTGTGGATCACGTACACATCCCCAATAAAAGATTAGGGACCCTAACTAGAGAAATTTACAGAGTTATAAGTTATGACTTCTATCAATAATATTCTGATGGGGTGCGTTCAGTATCAAGTGGCTCCCCAGGCCTCAGGGTCACATAGATTCCGCCCCTGAAATAAAATTATGTCCAAAAAAACAGGTTCCCCCACATTGGTGTCCCATGCAATTATTCAAGATTTCTTTGCAAATAATTCGCCTAGTGTTAAACACTCTTGGAAGTC
>CM022881.1:113309-126337 GCA_012654025.1 Pachypsylla venusta
TGAAGTTAATGCTAGACCTTACTTCGTTCGAGAGTTATAGTGGTGCAAAAAATCCAATAGATAAAGAAAAGAAAACTGCTGAAGTTAATGCTAGACCTTACTTCTTTCAAGAGTTATAGTGGTGCAAAAAATCCAATAGATAAAGAAAAGAAAACTGCTGAAGTTAATACTAGACCTTACTTCGAGCACTTACAAGTTTCAAGAAAATAAATAAATATCTGATATTCGTAGAAACCAACGAAGAGCAAAAATACACGTCCTAATCTAACGAACAGAGCCACATACATTTCAAAGTGTTCGTGAAAAAACCCACAGGAGATGGATCGAGTAAATTGCCGCGTGTTGTGCTCTCGCGCACAGTGAAAACACGTCCTAATCTGACGAACACGCCGCGCGATTGCCGCGTTCGTGCCGCTGCGTGCATATGTTTACGTACTATTCGCCTAACTGTTCGGCGAACTGTTTGCCGAACTGTTCGTAGGAATAAATTTTCAACGAACAGATAACATTTTGTCGCGTATTGTGCTCGCAACCACAGAAAAACACGTCCTAATCTAACGAACATTGCCGCGCGATTGCCGCAAGATTGCAGCGTTTGTGCCGCGGCGCTCATATGTGTACGCACCTTTACAAACTTAAATTTTTTTTCTGCGTCACAATTGAAAACCTCAAATGTTAACTTTTCTCGCTTTAATGGCTGCATTTGCACATATTATCTTCTTAATATATAAATCAGAAATTTGTGTGTACCTATGAGGGGTTGTCTGTTACAATACCACAGCCCAAACGGTAGCAGATAGCTAAAAATTGATGGGAATGGACCCCCCCCCCAAAAATCAGGGTCTACGACCCCAGGAAAATTATCAGAACTAAAATATGTCAAACCGTTTTCGAGTTACGGCCAAATTTCTAATTTCTTCTCCAAAATCGGACAGTCACGGTCCGATATCTTAAATTTTGTCGCGACAACATATCAACTCAAAGCGAGAAAGTTTTAGGTGGCCATGTAGTCCTTATTTTAGGACATTTTCTGCAAAGGTATGGCCAGCCATTCCAGAGTTACGAGTTCAAAACCGGGAACGGGTAAAATAAAATTTAGAAAATACTAAAAAGTAAAAATGGCCGTGCCTCTAAGGCGCCTGGTGAAACGTTTAAATCTTGATTTTTAAAGGTTGCGATATACAGGGTGTACACAAAGCAATACCCCCCCCCCCCGAATTTAGATTGTCCTTGAAAAACAAAGATAACAATATAAATACCGTAGCGAAGCACGGGCGAAACAGCTAGTTTATTATATTATCCTCGTAATCCAACAGTGCAGCAGTTTCATTTTTGATTGAAAGAATTGCAAGACTTGTTAATCTGCTTTGACTTATGGTTGATCTCAAGTAAGATTTAACCAATTTGACTTTCAAAACTATCGATAAACTTATAAAACGCAAATCCGAGTTGGTTATACTGATTCACTGACTGATAATCAACATAGCTCCACGATAACTAAACCTAGAGACTTGAAATTTGGCCCACAGATTCTTTTAGTATGTCAAGTGGAAGCAAGTTACCGCCAAAAAACGTTGCTTTTTAGGTTTTTTTTTGCAATTTTTTTGGGGGGCAAACTAAAAGAGATAAAGAAAAATGTTAGAGAATGAACCTCCCCTCCAAATAGTATATAAGGACCCCTTAAAAATATAAAAATTGGAATTTTCCGGTTTCTCCCCGATTTATGGCCGGTTTNAACGTTGCTTTTTAGGTTTTTTTTTGCAATTTTTTTGGGGGGCAAACTAAAAGAGATAAAGAAAAATGTTAGAGAATGAACCTCCCCTCCAAATAGTATATAAGGACCCCTTAAAAATATAAAAATTGGAATTTTCCGGTTTCTCCCCGATTTATGACCGGTTTTCACCTCCATATAATAGGAATTGTGAATTACCACTTCGGGATGAGCGAGAAAGCTGAAATTGAATGTCCTGCAGTACAAAATAGTAATATCCTTGAGTAAAATATTGAATTTTCTAAATAGGAACCATGCTCAGTCTTGAGGTCGATTCCACCAAAAATCTAAAATTGCGAAGCTTTAATGTCGCAATCTCGAAATTGTTGTTGTAACCGTAGCGAAGCACAGGAAAACAGCTAGTACTCTATATTCGACGTGAAAGCGTGAATTAATGTTAAAAATGAAATAAAGCATGAAAATTGTTAAAAATAATCTTGGAAATTTGTTACACTTAGTCTACCGTCTGTCTGTCTGCCTGTCCGCTTGTCTGCGAACAAGATATCTCAAGAACGGCAAGTGCTAGAGACTTGGTATGTATGTCAGTTAAATGCAATGATCGGCAAAAGAACCTTTTGGTGGAAATCGAATATATCGTTGGCGGTTTTATGCCGCGCTCTATCGGGTTTCGCATATCCTGCTTAAAATGAGAACGGTAATAGCTAGAACTTTAAACTTGGTGCCTATTCCTATCAATTTCATACACAAAATTGAAAAATACAACTTAGGTTGAAATGTAATATATCGTTGGCTTCTAATTATTTTAGTATTTCTATTTTTTCCTCATAAGGAAAACATCCTCATAATTTCATTGCTTACTAATTAGATTGTAACTATGTAAGGTTCTATTCGAATGATATTTATTCGGATGATTATTGATTCTGTTTCCTACAAAGAACAGGATCCCATAAACTAACATATATATGTATGAGGGGTTGTCTGTTACAATACCACAGCCCAAACGGTAGCAGATAGCGAAAAATTGATGGGAATGGACCCCTCCAAAATCATGGTCTACGGCCCCAGGAAAATTATCAGAACTAAAATATGTCAAGAGTTTTTAGAGTTACGGCCAAATTTTTAATTTATTCACCAAAATCGACAGTCACGGTCCGATATATTAAAATATATGTCGCGACAACATATCAACTCAAACCGAGAAAGATTTAGGTGACCATTTAGTCCTTATATTAGGACATTTTCTGCAAAGGTATGGCCAGCCATTCCAGAATTACAGGTTCGAAAACGGGAACGGCTAAAATAAAATTTAGAACATACTAATAGTCAGAATGGCCGTGCCAATAAGGCGCCTGGCAAAACGTTTAAATGTTTGCAATATGTAGGTTGGCAAAAACCAATACCTCCCCCCCCCCCCCCCNCCCCCCCCCCCCCCCACCAATTTCCTTTGTCCTTGAAAAACAACACTAGCAATATAAGAATCGTAGCGAAGCACGGGCGAAACAGCTAGTTTTATATAATCTCGAAACATTACTAAATTAAATTTTTTTCTCCATCACATTTGAAAAACTCAAATGGTAACTTTTCTCGCTTTAAAACTGAATAAAACTCCATTGGTCCGCCGCCCCCTGTACTTCGTTAGTCTTTAGAATTGCAAATGTTTACCACACGTGTAACTTATGGAATATTCTTGGTGGTAATAAACTTTTGTCGGCGCGTACTCTTGTTACAATCTACATTTTGTTCGGCACACGAGTAACTTTATGGAATATTCTAGGTGATAATAACCTTTTGTCGACCCGTTCTCTTGTTAAAATCTACATTTTTTTACAATCTACATATTGTTCGTCATGAATTCGGTCGTCCGTTCTGTGTTCTATGTCATTTTCTATCTGTCAATTCAGATAGATATCTGTAAGTACATATTTTATATTATTTTATTTCATAGAGCTTTTAGGTCAAACTTAAGTTGTTGCATAAGTTTTTGAAGTTATACTTCTTTAGGCGCGGTATGAAAAAAATGATAAGAGTGAAATTTTATTTTTATGTGACGTGGTAGATTTTTTTCACCCATACTGTAACGCGGAAGATTTTTTTTCACCCACGACGTTTGTTTCACCCACAAAACGGTATGCATTCCGAAACTACTTATCCGATGGATGGTACCATTCTGAGAATATTTTTGTCTAGGTCCCATCCCTCTAATGTTCTCGGCTACACCCAGTAGGGACAAACAATGGATGGGTGACAGCAAACAAGTTCACGTTTTTCTACCTATATAACTTTTTTTTTATGATTTTATCTGATCGCATTTTTTGTGTAGTTACAAGGACAAGTACCTATCTAGCGACTAACATACAGAGAGGTATAGCAATAAATGGGGAAAATATATACAGCGTGTCCTAAAATGACCGGTCACCCCCCTTACCTTTTGAACGGGTTGGAATTTTTGAATTTTTAAAAGTTCTAGGGATAAGAACAGGGCCATGGCCAATCGAATGGTTATGGTAAGATCCAGGTTCGACCACCGGAAGTGGCTTTTATTGACGAAATGTGTTTATTTCTCGAGAAATTTAAATGGAATGGAACATTTATTGATTAATTAAATAAAAGGTCAAATAAAATGAGGATTAATTTTCATTTAATTTTTTTTTTTTTTAAAANAAAAAAAAAAAAAAAAAAAAAAAAAAACATCAGGGGCGGAACTAGAGGGGTCTAAATTTCCATAATTTTATACCCTGTATAATTTCCCCTGTTTTGAATTTTGATGTAGTTGTTCACTTAGTGGGTTCCAAAAAAGGTTTAACATACAAATGAAAATGTACATTTTCAATTTTGTCGGTGTCGTAGGCTGGGAAAGTCAAAATTTGTTATTTTTTCTGAAAGTTAAAATGAGGCGTTTACGAAAATGGCCATTTTCGGTCAGAAAGTCTTTAGTAAGGATACACTAGGACCAATAATGGAAATCAAACAAAACAGAAATACATTTTAGCCAAACATAACAATGCTATAACTTTTCAGCAGGACAGAGGAATGAAAAATATAATAAAATGATTTATTGTTTTACCTATTTTTTTGGTATTATTTTATTTTATTTTTTTTATTTTTTTTTTGCTCTTTGGGTTTTTATAATAAAAAAAAGCGTGCAAGAATAACGTTTTTGTATTCATTTCCTTTTATTGTTTTTTTGAAGAGCAGTCACATTTTTTTGTAAGACATTGTTATTAGGAACATTCGCAGGGTAACACCTGTGACACTGCGTTCTGTTCAAACAAAATGGTGTAGAAAAATCGAGCACTGCATTGCTGTTCAAAGAGAACATTTTGAACAGTTTTTAATTTTTAATTAGATTGTTTCTATCAAACATGGTTCATTGAACAAAAAGTGAGATCTAGGTTTAACAGTATGATTTTTCTTAAAATTTTCAGTTTGTTCCACCAGATTCGTAAAATGTGATTTACTTTGATTTATTGTTTGTATTTATTTATAATTTTGTTTATTTTAATTTAAAAATACTAAATTTTCTGATTTTGTATTTAGCTACTTAATCTCTCTCAATTATTAATTTTGTATCATGCATGGTCTTACGAGATTTATTTATTTATTAAATTTTTATTTTTTTTTATTTATTAAATTTTACATACATAATACACCAAAGGTGTGTGTATGACGTCATACAAAATAAAAATATAACAAATTTAAATATCACAAATAAAATAAAATAATTCCGTTACCCAATAATATTATCCCCTGCCCTCGGAAGAAGAGGCAAAAGTTATCAAGGCACCCCAGGTAATGTCTGCCAGAGCATAGGGCTGAACCCCGACAGGAAATTGGCGATGGTGATCCTGAATAGTTTGTAATTCAGGCTGCGAATTGATACGGGTATTTTATTGAATAATTGGACACCACCGACAATAAATGATCGGGGGCAAACCCCATGCGCCGACGCGACTATATTTCTGAAGTGCCTTGTGTTGTAAGAGTGCACGTCCCTGAAAGAAGCTAGAGTGTGGGACATCCTGTGAATTGAGCAAACCAATTCGAGGCTGTATAGTGCATAAAACGTGAGCACTGAATGTTCCAGGAATTTTCCCCTGCAAGAATCCTCCCACCGCATACCCAGAGCATCCCTCAGGGCTTTCTTCTGAGCCGTAAAGATATCTTGGTCAAGAGTCGCGCGAAAACCACCCCAGAACTGCACACCATAGTGTATGAGACTTGCCTACAACACCGACAAAATTGAAAATGTAGATTTTCATTTGTATGTTAGACCTTTTTTGAAACCCACTAAGTGAACAACTACATCAAAATTCAAAACAGGGGAAATTATACAGGGTATAAAATTATGGAAATTTAGACCCCTCTAGTTCCGCCCCTGATTTTTTTTTTTTTTTTGAAAAAAATTAAATGAAAACTAATCCTCATTTTATTTGAACTTTTATTCAATTAATCAAAAAATGTACCATTCTATTTAAATTTCTCGAGAAATGAACACATTTTGTCAATAAAATCCACTTCAGGGGTTCGAACCATACTATCTCACCATAACCATACTATTGCCCATGGCCCTTTTTCCATCCCTACATCTTTTCAAAATTAGAAAATTCCAAGCCGTTCAAAAGTTAAGAGGGGGGGGGGGGACCGTTCATTTTAGGACATACTGTATACAGCGTGTCCCAAAAGTCCGAGACCACCTGAATATATTTAAACGGCTTTATGTGGAGTTTTCAAATTTTGCATGGTATTATATCCCAAATTAAACCACCTGATGGTGTAATCAATTTTTTAGGGTTGAGTTCCATGTGGCCTCCAGGGGGTGCAACTTTTGTTTTTTTAAATACGGACCCCCCATCTTGTGATACATTTTCAGAAAGACAATAAAATTAGAAGTATTTTGCAAAAAATTTCACACGTCTCTGCGTTTTTTTAAAAAAATTGCTGCCATTTAAAATTTCCAAGACATGAGTTCCAAGAGTGTCTAACACTAGGCGAAATATTTTTCTCTCTGACTCTTGTTGATCACGTACACATCCCCAATAAATGATTAGGGACCCTAATTAGAGAAATTTACAGAGTTATAAGTTATGTCTTCTATCAATAATATCCAGATGGGGTGCGTTCAGTATCAAGTGGCTCCCTAGGCCTCAGGGTCACATAGATTCCGCCCCCGAAATAAAATTATGTCCAAAAAAATAGGTTCCCCGACATTGGTGTCCCATGCAATTATTCAATATTTCTTTGCAAATAATTCGCCTAGTGTTAAACACTCTTGGAAGTCATGTCTTGGAAATTTCAAATGGCCGCCATTTTGAAACCAAACACACTAGATATGTCATATTTTTTGTAAAGTACTTCTAAATTTATTGTCTTTCTGAAAATGTATCACAAGATGGGGATTCGTATTTAAAAAACTAAAGTTGGACCCCCTGGGGGCCACATGAGAACCGCCCCCGAAAAAAATTTCACACCATCAAATGTGGTGGTTTAATTTGGGATATAATAGAGTAAGTGTACCAAAAGTGGATCTCTCCCCTAAAGTGGACCCCTAGCCTACATCTCAAATAACGTAACTTGAGAGAAGGAGCGGGAGGGGAAATGATTTGTTTATTGTTGGAAATCTCATCTCTGACTCGGTCACAGTTTCAGTTATAATAGAATTGATTTTAGATTTTTTGAAAAGTTTTCAAGGATAGTATATTCGGATTTTCTTTATTAATCAGTTAGTTAATAATATATAGAAGTATAAAAATGTATTTAAATCGCATAATTTAAATCATTTTTGATATAAATGTGGGTGCCGAAGACTGTCACGTTTATTTGTTACTTTTCAGTCTTCGGCAGGGGTGCCGAAATATTTTTTTTTCCAATAAATATGATTCGGCACCCCATCAGACTATTGTTATCCAGCTCGTGGACAGAACTGATCAGAACCTACCTGGGTAACTGCATTTTTTTAACAGGATTTCATATGGGGTAGGTATTTACTTAATCACATATTTTATATATAAAAGAAATTGGCGTGGTAAACTGTAATTTTTAGAGTTCGTTCTCGAAGAGTATAACGGAATCTCTATTACTAAAAACGATAAAACTGGCTACCAGTTGAAATTTTTTGTATTCGTTTCGGGTTATTGTTCTTGGTGATATTGAAAAATTCATCAATATAAATGTAGACAAGTAGGCATCACAGCATTACAAGATCTAACGAAATCTATCATAAACAATTATCTCAGGAACAGTAAGAGGTAGTTAGTTGGGGCTTTTTCAAATTGTGTGTTGTTATAAAACTTATATAAAAAGAATAATAAAAACCCTAAAATAATCAAAATCATTAGCTCTGTCACGGAGCCCTACATTTTCTTTGATAGAACTGTGCCGAACCTAGATAAGTCCCTACATTTTTAGCAGAGTAATATTTAGTATTTTTAGCCATTATTTAATCTGAAACAGGGGGGAAAAGATAGAATTGTGCAGAACCTAGATAAGTTCCTACATTTTTGGCAGAGTAATATTTATTTAGTATTTTTAGCCATTATTTAACCTGAAACAGGGGGGAAAAGATAGAATTGTGCAGAACCTAGATAAGTCCTTACATTTTTGGCAGAGTAATATTTATTTAGTATTTTTAGCCATTATTTAACCTGAAACAGGGGGGAAAAGATAGAATTGTGCAGAACCTAGATAAGTCCCTACATTTTTTAGCAGAGTAATATTTATTTAGTATTTTTAGCCATTATTTAATCTGAAGCAGGGGGAAAAATTAACATATATATGTTAATTTTTCCCCTTTTTTCAGCTTAAATAATGGCTAATTCGCAATTTACTAAAAATAGGAGTAAACAAAATACAACTAGCAAACAAAAAATAAGAATTCAGGCTAATAAGACCTATAAAGAAATATATATTCAAAAAGGAGCAGTTGAAGTTATAATTGTTGGGACGAAGAAAGGAGTTGCCATAAAGTATAATATTCCAAGACAGACATTACAATACCAAATATCCGAGAGATGCAAAAAGCCATCTCTTGATCCAAGTCCAATTTTGACCGAGGAAGAAGAAAATTTACTTGTTCATTGGATACTTACAAGCGACAAAAAAGGATTCCCCCAACGAAAGGCGGACGTACGAGTATTTGACAGTATGAAAGGATTTTGTGAGCTAAACGCGAGATCGAATTTGGTTGGTATTAAGACTTATTTATCCAGTCACCTTTCTATCTCTGCTCCCAAAAGAGTTGCTGTAGCCGACACTTCTGCAAAGTCCTGTGTAGCTGAAAAAGACATACAAGCTTGGTTCAAACAAATATGTGACCATATTGACAGAAGAAGGCCACCCGCCATTTTGAAAAGCTACGCGTACCTAGCTAGATGCCCAAATTTTATACGTTACGTTGTTTTTTTAATTTAAAATTTAAGCTCCATTTAGTTACAATCACACGCTATGGCAAAATACCATTTTTGGCACGTGTTTTTCATTTGGAACGGCATATAATATGGCATGATGTCAAAGAGTGTTATACTAACGTCAGTTGCGTGACTATTTTTGTTAATATATCATGCTATGCTCACCTGAAATACAGATATATTTATGAACAGAGAGTGGCCAAACACTCAAATTGGTTTGAAAAAAATCCTCTGCTGGGATTTGAACCAATACTGTCTCCGTATAGCTGGTAAACCTCTGTGTACCAGCTACAGAGTCAGTAAACCTAGCTATTTACTAATCCTATCTATACAAAACGTCCTGTTTTTATTTTGCAACTATAGGGTACTTACTTAAGGAATTAAATATAAATTAATTATTTTTATTCTTATCTAAAAGGAAAATGTCAAACTAGTTCTAATTGTACTTAAAATTTAAAAATATTCAAGTTCTGTGCTAATGTTTTATGTTTATTAAAGTACGTATCTTTCTTTTCATTAAAATAGTTAGGCATGTTATTTCATAGATATTCCGAACATTCGGACCTACCTAAGAAAAGGTTTTGCATCAGTAATTGAACCCAGAACTATTTAATACAAGAGTCGATGCTTCTATAATACAAATCATAGAATTGGTTTATTAAACCAATTCTATGATTTAATAAAGCAATTCTATGATATCTACCTAAACAGATATAATATGGAGGTTGGTACGTAGGTCTAATACTTTTTTCATAGGGGTGCCGAAAACTGTGAGGTGTGCCGACTACTGTCTTTCGGCATCCTGCCGATTACTATCTTTAGGATGCCGACTACTGTCTGTTTTGATGTTTTTTGGGATAATCGAAATTTTAAATCTAAGCAATTTAAAAATGAAATACAGTTTAAAGTGTTTATTTTCTACAAATAGACAACTTCATCTGTCAAAAGAAAGAAAAATCATCTCATTCACTGGTAATTTACTATTTTAGAAATACAAGCGAAGTCGAGAAAACCATTAAGGGTGCCGGCTACTGTACTGTTTACCCTATGTCATACTTGTGGACGCAGTAAGCATCGAAAATTTTGTATGCAATCAAATTTGACGCTGCCGATTGTTTACACTTTTTAGCGGTTTTAATTAATCTTCTCTAAAAGGGGAATGGTAAAAGCCAGAGACTTCAAATTTGGTATGTATGCCAAATGTCGACGAGTTTAAAGGTTTATTATTGAAAATAATAAATCAAAATAAATAAATATGATCAGATGTTTCAGAATATCTCTTTGGCTGTAACTATAAGTGCATCGATCGTTTAATTCCAATTAATAAACCTTCAAGAGGGTACCAGGCTGAGCGGGGAACTGGATGGACTGGTCAAATTAATGGGACAGAGGTTCTTTTTGCTAATACAATCTACCCGGCATTTATAAATGGTGAGGCAACGCTCAATGATATATTGGAGAAATTTGAAATTATTCTTGCCGGTGTTGTCGCCGAAGTTCCGTATGATACATTTTCGGATATTGGACGGTAAGATCATCAACCCTAACTTACAACATACGGCAGCAGAACTGATTCTTTTTTTTTATTTGATTTTTACAATCTATTGATCTTAGATGGTAAAAAAAAATATTGAAAGAGACGTAAAATACCATACTTTTATACTTTATCTTCCCATATACAAAGTATAGGAAAATAAAGTATTGAATTGGTGAACAAATTTCGATTGAAGTTATACTTCTTTAGGTGCGTTATGAAAAAATGATGAGAGTGAAATTTTATTTTTCTGTGAATCGCGGAAGATTTTTTTCACCCACGACGTTTGTTTTACCCACAAAACTGTATGCATTCCGAAACTACTTATCCGATTGCAATGGATTTGGCACAGTTGATGGTTGCATTCCGGGGAAGATTTTTGTCTAGGTCCCATCCCTCTAATGTTAAGCTACACCGAGTAGGGACAAACATTGGATGGGTGACAGAGAGATAGTGGTTGAGTGAATTGTATACCTCACTCAATCTCGAAGACTATGAAGAGAGAGACATAGTGGTTCAGTGAACAGTAGACCTCACTCATTGTCGACGACTATGAAGAGAGAGAGAAATAGTGGTTCAGTGAATTGTAGACCTCACTCAATGTCGAAGACTATGAAAAGAGAGAGAAATAGTGGTTCAGTGAACAGTAGACCTCACTCAATGTCGACGACTATGACGAGAGAGGGAGAGAGAGAGATAGTGGTTCAGTGAATTGTATACCTCACTCAATCTCGAAGACTATGAAAAGAGAGAGAGATAGTGGTTCAGTGAACTGTAGACCTCACCCAATGTCGACGACTATTAAAAGAGAGAGGGAGATAGTGGTTCAGTGAACTGTAGATCTCACTCAATATCGACGACTATTAAGAAGAGAGAGAGATAGTGGTTCAGTGAACTTTAGACCTCACACAACATCGACGACACTGAAGAGAGTGAGAGATAGTGGTTCAGTGAACTGTAGACCTCAGTCAATGTCGATGACTATGAAGAGAGAGAAAGTGGTTCAGTGAACTGTAGACCTGACTCAATGTCGACGACTATGAAGAGAGAGAGGGAGAGAGAGAGTTAGTTGTTCGGCGAACTGTCCTTTTTATGTTGTATTTGTATAATTTTTAAAGACATAAAATGTTCCAATGTGTTGCGGACTCGTACGCGAGCTTACTTTACTAGTAGACCTCACTCAATGTTTAAGTTTGAAGTCGACACTGATGATGATTTCTTGTAGTTTCTTTTCCTTCTTTCGGTTGAAGATTTTTTGTATTATTATTAAATTTATTTTTAAAAAGAAGTATAACTCACGCGCGTACCTAAGTACACACACCCATTTTTTTTTTTTGCTTTTCTGGAAAAACTATTATGGCGACAAGATTCCAAAAAACTCTGCCAATATGACACATAGGTTTATTATTTACCTTGATAAAAAAAATAACCCCCGATAAAAAACGGTAAAAATCGACAACAATATACTCCATTGCACCTAAAATTTGTATGGCACAATGAGACTCCAATTATTGACATATTTGGATACACAAAATTGGTCAACGCTAAATGGCAAAAGTGTCCATCACGGAAACGGCGTTCATTATGGAGAATAATAAACCAAAACGGGTCTAGAAAAAATGTGTGTCTATCTGGCTACGGCGGTCTGCGAAAACTTGTTCGCTCATCTACAGACTTTATTATTTGTCCGACTTTGATGAAATCAGGTAAAAATATTCCTTGTGGCCATAATTCGATCCAAAATATTGGAGATAGCACGCTTGAAATCCTTTTATGGGTCAAAAGTTGTAATATTGGTGTGATCCTCTAGAACCCAAACGGCAAGCCTAATTTTGATGAAATTTAAAACGGACAAAATTTGTTTGTAGGGTCTTTCAATGCCTTAATTTCAAATTCGGGTCCTTTCTCTAAAAGTGACAATACAACTCCAAATTTGATGAAATTTAAAACAGACCCTCTTTGTAACTTCTAATCGACAAATTTTGTGGAGAACGAAAGCCATCTAGTCGATCACCTGGGAGCCTTTTTGGATAAAAAAAGCTGATTCAAATCCGGACCAAGTTCCTGCCTGACGCACGCAGTGTGTATATTTGCATGAAGGGCTTCGTACTGTTTTCCCTACCCTTCTAACTTTGCTTCTCATTATGATAATAACTTGAAATTTGGAATGTAACATAAGGACCACTATGAAATATCACATAGGAAAGCCTCAAATAAAAAGTGCAAAAGATACAGGGCTACAAAAAATCCTAATTTTTCTACTCACTCATCAATATTATGGGACACATTGATATATAATTAGCTCAATATCATTAAAAAAATGGATTCCAGTTGTTTTTTCTTTTTTTAGGGGGGGGGG
>CM022881.1:178965-199799 GCA_012654025.1 Pachypsylla venusta
AATTAGAATCGTCATCTAATATTTCCTGGTCCTAGATAGACTATTTGTCTATCACCATATAATTTGTTCCTGAAGAACTCGCGCCACTTAGCCCAGGATTATTGTCACTAAAATCTGTAATTTTGGCATTTATCACTGCAGACTTGCGACGAATAAGTTTTTGAAAGAAACGAATGAAATTTTGATTTTGAAATATATCTTCAATTATTTGAATTTTAAGCATCATAGCATTAAAAGGAATGCCAACATGTGTGCAGAAATCTGCAAAGCTTGGAGTCTGCAACAAAAAAAATAAGATGATTTAGTAATTTGAGCAGTGGATATTCACAGTGGCATTGTACTATTAGGGGGAAACCGGGTTCAATCCTAGGAGAGGTCGGAAATTTTTCGATTTTGTGCTTGTGATTTGGGGGTGCTCTCAGCCTCGTGAGGACAATTGAGTAGCTGCTATAATATGAGTATCGACCAGTGGCGACATTAGTAATGATGACCTTGTATTGGCCGAAGGTCACTTCAAAAGAGATAAATGAGGAGGGGTGGGGGTTGTAAAGATTCCAAAGATTCATTATTGAAAATAATAAACCAAAATATCAATCTAAAAATTCCAAAAACATGCCATGATCATATGCGGATATAGCCCTCTTGTTTTTTTTTGGGTGGGGGCGGGCACTACGCACACCTAACAGAAAATTTGGAGGCGGGAGGAACTCGTAACCTAGAGGCCATGCAATGTTTATCGAGGTACCACACTGGCATTTGTTAAAAGCTGTAGATCTTAGAAACGAATACATTTCGTAAGGGTGATAAGCGATTTTATAAGCGTGATGACGAAGACAAGCGCCATAATGGAAGACAGAATTTTCTATTTAGTCTTAGGGTTGGGAATTATAGGGGCCGGTGACCCCCCCCCCCTCTCAATGGAATAAAAGACACAGCGGATCACCATTCATTTGATTTTTTTATTTTATTTATTACGTAATTAGGTATAATGAAATTTGAGAAACACCGCCCGCTTAAAAAAATGGGAGGGCACATGCCCCCCAGGCCCTTCCCTCATATCCGCGCATGGCCATACTATTTTTGAAGTAGTCCGAGTTGAAAGAAGAACAATTTATGGCAAACAAAATGACCGTTTAAGGCACAGTCCCACTTGTCGGACCAGCTGTCCGTTTTAAGGATGATTTCCTCCAAGTCTGCTACACTTACCTGAGAATAAGCTTTTAATGCTTCTATGTTTCTCCTCCAAGTCTGTTACACTTACCTGAGAATAAGCTTTTAATGCTTCTATGTTTCTCCTCCAAGTTTGTTACACTTACCTGAGAAAAAGCTTTTAATGCTTCTACGTTTCTCCTCCAAGTTTGTTACACTTACCCGAGAAAAAGCTTTTAATGCTTCTATGTTTCTCCTCCAAGTTTGTTACACTTACCCGAGAAAAAGCTTTTAATGCTTCTATGTTTCTCCTCCAAGTTTGTTACACTTACCCGAGAAAAAGCTTTTAATGCTTCTATGTTTCTCCTCCAAGTTTGTTACACTTACCCGAGAAAAAGCTTTTAATGCTTCTATGTTTCTCCTCCAAGTTTGTTACACTTACCCGAGAAAAAGCTTTTAATGCTTCTATGTTTCTCCTCCAAGTTTGTTACACTTACCCGAGAAAAAGCTTTTAATGCTTCTATGTTTCTCCTCCAAGTTTGTTACACTTACCCGAGAAAAAGCTTTTAATGCTTCTATGTTTCTCCTCCAAGTCTGTTACACTTACCCGAGAAAAAGCTTTTAATGCTTCTATGTTTCTCCTCCAAGTCTGTTACACTTACCCGAGAAAAAGCTTTTAATTGTTCTATGTTTCTCCTCCAAGTCTGTTACACTTACCCGAGAAAAAGCTTTTAATTGTTCTATGTTTCTGTATTCTTGCAAATAACTCCGTCTTGCTGTTTCATTATAAAGAACAAACTTAAATGTTGTTTGATGGTTTACGAAAAATTTAAATGAACATTTCTCATATCGAAATTTAGTATAAATTTTGACCAAAAATCGATTTTCATTAAATAATTGAATTTTAGAGGTGGTTGTCATGTAAGAGCAGTAAGGTTGGCCAACGTAAGTAAGACTTCGAAAATATTTTAACTTGGGTTTTTCAGAGTCGTTCGTTCTTTTGGAAAGGATAAATTTATTGCTGGAATTTCTGAACATACTGGAAGAGTTGTCCAATTCTGAAATACGAAACATTAATTATTTATTTATTTATTATAATAGTCTGTTCAATGTTCTTAAATACTAAGTGGACAGGTAACATTAATAATAATAATAAAAGGGTAATTAAAAATTACATCATTACTATATACAGGGTGTCCATAAAGTCTCACCCCACACCCCGTATCTCGAGAATGGCTGAAAATATAAGAAAACGCAAAAACACGTATCCCTTAGATTTTAGGGAGATTAATTTTGGCCTGGGCCAGCCGTTAATGCTGGACACAGACTGGCTTCAAAATCTTAAATGGGAAGGTATATCAAGTGATACCTTATTTGAAAGGTCTCGTTAATACAAGTTCATTACAGAAAACCAGAGCTCTGTAGGATCTACCGTTTACGAATTATAGGGTGAAACATGTGACATGGATCCTTTGCGGCCGCACCGGAATGGTACGTAAAAATGCCTAGAAATAAGTTTTTGTGATCCCAAATAAGTACAAGCGAATGCTCAAGAAGACTCTTGTATGAAAGCCAAGGGGGGGGTTAGGGTTCAACCCCCTCCCCTAAATTTTCGTAGCTATTAAGCCATCGATCGTCTATGAATGTTTTTTTTTTACCTATTACCATACGCGACGATAAATTCGTGCAGTTAGAATTGTGCACATTTATCGTTGCGTGTATGGCTGTCCTTATACAAAGTCAGTAATAGTAAGCCATCGATCATCTATGAATGTTTTTTTTACCTACTACCATACGCGAAGATAAATTCGTGCAGTTAAAACTGTGCACATTTATCGTTGCGTGTATGGTTGTCCTTATACAAAGCCAGTAATAGTAAGCCATCGATCATCTATGAATGTTTTTTTACCTACTACCATACGCGACGATAAATTCGTGCAGTTAAAATTGTGCAGATTTATCGTTGCCTGTATGGCTGTCCTTATACAAAGTCAGTAATAGTAAGCCATCGATCATCTATGAATGTTTTTTTTTACCTACTACCAGACGCGACGATAAATTCGTGCAGTTAAAACTGTGCAGATTTATCGTTGCGTGTATGGCTGTCCTTATACAAAGTCAGTAATAGTAAGCCATCGATCATCTATGAATGTTTTTTTTTTACCTACTACCAGACGCGACGATAACTTCGTGCAGTTAAAACTGTGCAGATTTATCGTTGCGTGTATGGTTGTCCTTATACAAAGTCAGTAATAGTAAGCCATCGATCATCTATAAATGTTTTTTTACCTACTACCCTACGCGACGATAAATTCGTGCAGTTAAAACTGTGCAGATTTATCGTTGCGTGTATCGCGGACAACCACATGGCACAACCTAGCTGGACGTTGCTTACTTTAGTGATCTATCGGGAACTGGTGTATTCAACGTGCCATAGACGCTGACAAAGGTTTATTATTGAAAATGTTAAACTTGAGACTACCCATTGGAAGTATACCCCCCTCCAATTTTTTTTTCTGGGTGCGCGCCTGATGAAAGCAGCTCAGGATATGCAGGATAGAAACCGTTGAATTTAAAGAAAAGATTTTTGATAAATTTGAGTTGGTTCCCATGTGGTCCCCATATTAGTGAGCAATAATCTAATTTTGATCTAACAAGAGAAGAGTAGAGCTGTATAATTAATTAGAATAGTAAAGGAAAATTAATATTGATAAAACCTCTCTAGACGTTGATTGAATTCAGTGTTCTAACGGGAACTGCTGTATTCAACGTTCAACGTGCCATAGCAATGGTTTTGATCACTTTCAAACAGAGATCAGATAGGGAAATGGAATCAACATAGAAAAGATGAATATTATTTGAGCTATCGCATACTATTTTATTGTCAACACCTAGATTGGTTGGTATCACAGCATTACAAAGATCACTGCACTAAATAATTCTTCGCTCTTAAAATGTAGCCTGGTCGCTACACACATTAACGCAGCTTTTCACGAGGCTGAGTTCAACCTGAACAACAAAGTATATTCGGTCACGCTAGGATTCGAACCCGGATTTTGTAATAGACAAGTTAGGCCGCCCACAGAGGATAAAATATTATTGGAGACCAGGCAGATACTATTATTTTTTTTCTGAGCAACTAACCTTTTTGGGTGCGTTAAGTTGGCTGGACCCAAAAAGCTATTAAAGTGGGGTAAAGTGCAATGATATGCACTCGATATGCACCGATATAAATCGCTAGACCCTAGGAATTCTATTCTGAACCAGTACTTTGTCCTTACTGACATCCCACACAGACAAATGTCTTTTGACAATGTTTTTTAGACACTTTAGACAATTTATGAAAAATAAAATATAATAGTATCTGTCCGGTACCTGAAATATTATTGGGCATGAATAAAAGATAGAGAGAATTAAAAACTATGTGGTTTGTTGTCGAACGATTTTGGGAGATATATGAGAAGACTCTTTTAATCCTATTTTAAGTATTGAAGTGAATAAAGCTTCAGCTCTAATATTGTGATTCTGATGTAAACAATCTGTATATGGAATATTATGTATACATCCTGTATATAGACCTCGACGCAACTCCTTTCTATTTTTGATTTCTCCTTCTGTGAGGTTTTGTTTACAAAGCATTATTCGAGTCTTGTAGGAGGGAGGTCGGCGTGAAGAGGGGAATGTGTGTATTTACTATCCCATTCGAGAACATGTAGAAGAGATAGAAAAATCTATTATTCCAGAACGTTTTGTTTACGTAAAGAACAACGAATATTTTTAGAACGCAAAGATTGTTTACTGTGTACTTTCGAGAAGGTTCCAGATAATTGTTAAGAATGTATAAGTCAGTCTTATTTCAGTGATAAGTGCAGTCAGTTCAGTTTTGAAAGCGAAGTAAGTCTTAGTTCGTTCAGTGAGTGATTATTTCGTGTGTGAATTACGTAGTATTTTTGAGTGTTTTAAATTCGGTATTTGCGAGGTTACAGTATGCGAATTTTTGTGTTGCGTTTTTTTTTTTTTTTTTTTTTTTTTTTTTTTTTTTTTTTTTTTAAAGTTAGTTAGAGCATTTTTAATCTATGACTACTTAATCCTCGAACCCTAAGTCTAGAACAGTATTTTTTGGTCAGACATCACCCAATCCCCTGATTGCTCTATTCTAATGTTTATTTTTGCACTCACCTTGAACGTTATCATCCATTACAATGGCAGTTCTCGGATTTTGCAAAGGATCCAACAGGATGTATCCAAGACTATTAGAATCCGTCTGAATTCTTATGACAACTGGAAACAGAACATTGGTATCAATTTTTACTTTCTTTATCCTATATAAAGGAAAGTATTGTAATTGGCAGAAATTTTCCATGTCAAGTTTTCAATGACAAAACACGTTTTGGGGTCCCCAGAGCCCAAATCTAAAGTTTGTAAATGTACATTTCTTTGTGTTATATCACAATGTTTGTGGGCATCATAGCATTACAAGGTATTTTCAACATTTACTCCAATATCACTAAGTTTAAGCTTCACTTTAACAATGTTTACCTTATAATGCTACCACTTTGCGCTATTACCATAGGTTCTCCATTGTCCTCAGGAGGCTGAGTTACCCCTAAACACAACCAGACCAAGTAGAAAATTCGAAAAAACCTTTTTCAAATTTTCGTCCAGTCCAGGAATCGAACACGGAACCTCCTTGGTGCAAGCCAAGTGTGATGCGCACTCTGCCGCGAAGATGTAAAAAAAATCTCGAGTTTCAGCCATTGGTACGTGTGTGTGTCTGTCTGTGAACAATATATATGTAGAACGGCAAGTGCTAGAGACGTGAAATTTATTATGTATGTCAGTTTTATGCCATGAACGTCAAAATAAGCTTTTAGTCGAAATCGAATATACGGTTGGCGGTTTTATGCCGCTTTATAGCGGTTTTCTCATATCCTGATTAAAATGAGAACGATAATAGCTAGATCTTAAAATTTTCATACAAGAATTTGAAAAATACAACTTAGGTTGAAGTGTAATATATTGTCGGCCGCTAATTAGCGGTTGGTTTTTGGCGGTTCTGCCTAAAACCAGAATTGAAAGAGTTAGAACTTGAAATTTGGTGCCTATTCATATCAATTTCATACAAGAAATTGAAAATTACAACTTAGGTTATTGAAGTGTAATATATCAAGAGGTGTAATATATAATTGTATTTCCGCTCTGGGGACTTCAAAACGTGTTTTGGCATTGAAAACTCGACATCGAAAATTTCAGGCCATTACAATACTTTCTTCTTTTTTTATAGATAAGGAAGGTCATATGATGTTCACACCAGATTTTTTAAAAAATAAAACAAGGAAATCGGACATTTCGTAGAATGAGATGTGTAGGAAAAATCATTTTAGGCATTCGAATTCAGGGTATGAAGTTTTCAATACATGAATGTGCGTGTTCCTCGAAGTGTTCTTGTTAGTGAACGATATTCGTTGTACGATTCTATTAGAGCACAATTTTAATGGCATTTCAGTGAGACCGTGTTCCTCCCAACGACTGTCAGGTTGATCGTACAACGATCAACCTGAGAGTCCTACAAGACGGTCTGTTGAGAGTCGTTCGGAAATTCTAGAATATGTATAATCGTAGTGTAGGACTATTTGATGTGATTTGATCAATTTTTATGATTCTATGAGGATATCGTTCTCTATCAATTCCAAACTGCTCAACAAACTGCTAGGCGCAGGTGGTTCCTTATCAATTTTGATCCATTCCTCGAACCACTTCAAGTATGTCCAAGTCCACGTAAGGCCATGCTGTCGCATCATGCTTGATGTGCGATGCGTGTACTATAGCTAACTTACCAACTATTTGGTTGTGCTCATAATTTGGTGGGAACTCGTCCATTCCTCGAACCACTTCAAGTATGTCCAAGTCCACGTAAGCCCATTCTGTCGCATCATGCTTGATGTGCGATGCGTGTACTATAGCTAACTTACCAACTATTTGGTTGTGCTCAAAATTAGGTGGGAACTCGTTCATTCCTCGAACCATTTCAAGTATATCCAGGTCCACGAAAGCCCATGTTGTCGCTATGAATGCACTCTGATCACTGGTTATCGCCTGGGCAAATTTCAGTAAGTCAATGACTTTTTTCAATGAATTTTCATAGTCTTCATAATATGGTTCAAATGTTACAAACAACCTTTGAAAATTCCGGTACGTATCATTATTTGTGTTATCCACTTGATTCTTGTAGTGATTAAACAATCTGGAAAATAACTCCAAAAACGTTATGCAGGGTGTCCCAAAAGCCCGAGACCACATGAATATTTTTTGAACGGCCTGAATATCTTTGGAAAAAACTGCCACCAACAAAGAGAACGGGGACTTTTTCTTCAGCACAGAAAATCTCAAGTCCACTTATCTTCACTCAACCATTCCATCTGGGTTAATTTAATAAATTCTTTCGAGACCTCAATCCCTCGATGCTACCGAAGAGGTTTAAGGAGGAATGTCAAAGGGTTTTGAATGGGCGCCAGTCTCTCTGGCTTGCCCCCCAGAATATATACGTTTTTTTTTTTTTTTTTTTAATAACGAATATTTTTTTGAATTCATTATACAGGGTGTATAATGAATTCAAATTTTCATTATAATATCTTTCGAACAGCTTTAGGGGGAGTTTTGAAGTTTTGCATGGTATTATATCCCAAATTAAACCACCTAATGGTGTGACCAATTTTTCAGAGGCCGGTCCCATGTTACCCCCAGGCGGTTTAACTTTTGTTTTTTAAATCCGAACCCCCATCTGTTGTTGCATTTTCAGAAAGACAAGTAAATTAGAAGTACTTTGCTAAATCTAGAGTGTTTGACTTCAAAATGGCGGCCATTTGAATTTTCCAAGACATGACTTCCAAGAGTGTCAAAAACTCGGTGAATTATTTGCAATAGGATATTGTATAAATGTGTCAGGAGTTCTGAGGACATGTTGATCAACGTATTGAATGCGATCTACACTAGGATCGATCATTGTGAAATCGTGCAAGGTCATCGGTTTGAACATCTACGGTAAAGCTTTAAAGGAAGGAATGCAGGAATAGGTAAGTCTTTGAACAATCCCTTTATCATCTGCGATCAAATAAACAGAACGAACCAACGAAACTACAATTCTGGGTATTAAGTTTAAAAATACTTTTGCCGTTCATTAAAAAAAATAGGCCATCTGTAACGCCAAACAAGAGAAAATTCACTTTTCCAAACGAAAGAAGACAATACTGGACATTATTTTTACCTAGTTGAGACCCTTTGTAAAGTTTTACAATAACTCAAGGAATTTAAAATTTAGGCATTTTTTTTGTACACAATTGGCCGCCATTCTGTAACGCGAAACAATAGAAAGCTGAAATTTGTACCAAAGTACTTGTAATTAAACGACCTTTTCAGAAATGTATCAGAAGAGGGGGGTTCGTATTTAAAAAAAATAACTTGGCCCCCTGGCCCCGACATGGGGATCGGCCCTGAAAATTTGGGTCACTGTAAAAGAAGGTTTTGTAACCTTAGATTACAATGCAAAATTTCAAATTCACACATAAAGCCCTTCCAAAGATATTCAGGAGTTTCCAGACTTTTGCCCCACCCTGTATATTATGATGTGGTCAAAATACATATTTTGGTTTATTATTTGCAATAAGGAACTTTTGGAATAGTCAGGAAAAAAAAAATACCCCACCTCAATATTTTTAATATTTTTTTTTTTTAATAGTAGAGTATTTTCATTAAAAAAAATACCGTAAAGTGGGTTGAATAGGATCATTTTTCAAATTTGAAAGCCTTTGTATCTTCGTGATTCTTTTTCTTCACAGATTTTTTTTTTTGTCCCAAAACTCTTGGGACAAAAAAGTATCTGTGTCTTGATTAGCTCTTTCAATGAACCTACGCTGAATGTTCTCCGAACTTTAGTTTGGGCACATTTTTTAAAAAAAGCTATCTTGATCCTATTCATCTGCGAGTCAGGACAATAAGATCACCTACTGACTTTTATTCATTGAACCGGGTTTTGCAGTCGGCAGATTAATAGGATCACAAAACTTGTTTTTTAAAAAAAAGTTTCCAAACAAAATTACGAAGAAAATGATACAAAAATGAACTTTCTGCGTTAAAGGGTGTTAAAAATATGTACTTCTTAAGAAAATAGAAAAATAAAAATCTACTTAAAATCTAAGAAATCTTTGGGAGCAGCCAATGAGATAAATAGGTTAATAATAATACATAAAAACAAAAAGCAGGATAAAAGCTTTGATGGGCACTGCTCCTATTCACTCCTATGATTTTTTATTTTTTTAATCCTATCATCCCGAAATTTTCAAAAACGGTGCCTTTCAAGAAAAAAACCCTTTTGGGGCGCAAATATTTATCAAATCGTTATTTGGATTCTACGTATTCTGCACAAAATTTTTCCATAAAGGGTCTTATAGAGAATTTTCCAGGGTACATTTTTAATGGTGTTCATAGGGTGATACACAATTATCCACAGGGTGAAGAGGAGGTGTTATGGAAAATTCAAAAAATACTCTAAAGAAAGTTTGTGAAGTGGTCTACAATTTTTATCTATATAAAAAAATTCCTACCATTAATAGAAATGGCATTTTCTGTTAAAAAGGATTTTTAGTCAAAAGTGATCCTATTCACCCCACTTTACGGTATAAAAAAAATGGAAACTTCGGGTCGATCTGAAGGTCTGGAGCCCATCAACCCACTCTGGTTACGGACTTGGTTTAATGTTTGTGGTTCTAACGATATATTATCGTTTAATTGAGTTCGATATTTTTCATAGTCAAGATTATCAAGACCAGCTGCGGGGTCCTTTATACGCAAAGATGGGGGATGCGACCCTCAGGATCTGGAATCCTGCCTAACTTACGCTAGAATAGGATCAATGTTGTCATTATATGAGGTAGGTGGGGGATGTGAGCCTCAGGATATGGAATCCTGCCTAACTTACGCTAGAACTGGATCAATGTTGTCATTATATGAGGTAGGTGGGGGATGCGAGCCTCAGGATATGGAATCCTGCCTAACTTACGCTAGAACTGGATCAATGTTGTCATTATATGAGGTAGGTGGGGGATGCGAGCCTCAGGATATGGAATCCTGCCTAACTTACGCTAGAACTGGATCAATGTTGTCATTATATGAGGTAGGTGGGGGATGCGAGCCTCAGGATATGGAATCCTGCCTAACTTACGCTAGAACTGGATCAATGTTGTCATTATATGAGGTAGGTGGGGGATGCGAGCCTCAGGATATGGAATCCTGCCTAACTTACGCTAGAACTGGATCAATGTTGTCATTATATGAGGTAGGTGGGGGATGCGAGCCTCAGGATATGGAATCCTGCCTAACTTACGCTAGAACTGGATCAATGTTGTCATTATATGAGGTAGGTGGGGGATGCGAGCCTCAGGATATGGAATCCTGCCTAACTTACGCTAGAACTGGATCAATGTTGTCATTATATGAGGTAGGTGGGGGATGCGAGCCTCAGGATATGGAATCCTGCCTAACTTACGCTAGAACTGGATCAATGTTGTCATTATATGAGGTAGGTGGGGGATGCGAGCCTCAGGATATGGAATCCTGCCTAACTTACGCTAGAACTGGATCAATGTTGTCATTATATGAGGTAGGTGGGGGATGCGAGCCTCAGGATATGGAATCCTGCCTAACTTACGCTAGAACTGGATCAATGTTGTCATTATATGAGGTAGGTGGAGGATGCGAGCCTCAGGATTCGTCATTATATGAGGTAGGTGGGGGATGCGAGCCTCACGATATGGAATCCTGAATAACTTACGCTAGAACTGGATCAATGTTGTCATTATATGAGGTAGGTGGAGGATGCGAGCCTCAGGATCTGGAATCCTGCCTAACTTACGCTAGAACTGGATCAATGTTGTCATTATATGAGGTAGGTGGAGGATGCGAGCCTCAGGATTTGGAATCCTGCCTAACTTACGCTAGAACTGGATCAATGTTGTCATTATATGAGGTAGGTGGAGGATGCGAGCCTCAGGATATGGAATCCTGCCTAACTTACGCCAGAATAGGATCAATTTAGTCATTATATGAGGTAGGTGGAGGATGCGAGCCTCAGGATATGGTATCCTGTCAAATCAGTATATGGAATCCTGCCTAACTACCGCTAGAATAGGATCAATGTTGTCATTATATGAGGTAGGCGGAGGATGCGAGCCTCAGGATATGGAATCCTGTCTAATCAGGATACGAAATCCTGTCAAATCAGTATATGGAATCCTGCCTAACTTACGCTAGAACTGGATCAATATTGTCATTATATGAGGTAGGTGGGAATGCGAGCCTCAGGATATGGAATCCTGCCTAACGAGGTTATGGAATCCTGTCTAACTTACTTTAGAACTGGATCAATTGTGTCATTACATGAGGTAGGTGAGGGATGCGAGCCTCAGGATATGGAATCCTGCCTAACCAGGATATGAAATCCTGCCTAATCAGCTTATGTAATCCTACCTAACTTACGCTAGAACTGGATCAATGTTGTCATTATATGTGGAAGCATATTCTTTTAACTTTGTCTGCAATGCATTCACCGTCCTTTGCAAAGCATCCGGATCCAGAAATATTGGCTTGATATCATATTCACCATATGCGACATTATTAATTGATTCCTGTTGACGGATATAATTATTTGGACCGCTTAAAATGCAACCACCGAGATTAATAAATGCAATACCTATACACAATAATAAAACAAAATGAAAAGTAAACTAGCTGATCAATATGATCAGGTGTTCACGTTAGTGTTGTAGTCATTAATAGAAAGAAATATCTTCATCAAATTAAAAAAAAAATGTATAAAAAAATAGGATAAAAATCATTTTCAAAAATACAATTTTGGGCCCCGGGGCGGTTGCCCAAAACTATACAGAAAATTTCTTCATACCCTAAACATGTATACCAAATTTCGTCAAAATCGGATGAAAATTGTGGTTTGTATCGCGTAACGTGCATACATACACATATACAAGTGCATTTCGAGATATATATGGGAGTCAAAAGTGGAGTTCTCTAACCTTCATAATGATTAATCATTCCAAAAAATATCGATTATAAAATAAGTGAGGTACAAACTACACCCCTCAACTGTCAGAATAAGTTTATTATTTTCAATAATGAACCACCCTCAAAGTTTGATATTTTACGTTTCAAGGTACGCAAAATCCAAAAATCGAATAAAAAAAAATCCGTTCTCCGTACGCCGTGATGGGCACATTTGCGACTTATTGTTGATTCATTTGAATCAGTCGAGTCAAAATATGGTTTTTGAGACTCGACTAGACTAATATTATCTTCATAAATAATATAAATATAATAGTATAATATACTTTATTTACGGGACGAAAACAATATACAATATATTATTGTAGACTTAGGATTCGAGGATTAAGTTGTCGTG
Source organism: Pachypsylla venusta (assembly GCA_012654025.1). Taxonomy (NCBI): domain Eukaryota; kingdom Metazoa; phylum Arthropoda; class Insecta; order Hemiptera; family Aphalaridae; genus Pachypsylla; species Pachypsylla venusta. The sequence continues at coordinate 191,582 of CM022881.1, forward strand.
AATTTAAAACGCGTTAACTAACTTTAAAAATAATTAAAATAAAACTTAAAATAATTTATTTAAAAAAAAAAATAGAAATTACAATAAAAAAAAAAAAAACGTAACACAAAAAGACAAAAAAAATTCGAATACTGTTCGCCAATACTGTATTTACACCGTATTTAGAACGCCCGAACATACAAACGAATTAATCGCTCACTTATCACTTCGAAAACACAACGATATCGCTTCCAAAATTAAACTCGCTCCTTTTATCACTCAATAATACTGACTGACTCCTTCTCGCGACCCCTGTATTTATACATCTCTAACAAACACCTGGAATCTTCTCGAAAACAGATCTAGTACGCGACCCTTCTATGGTCATCTCGAATGAATGGAAAAAAAAAATCATAATACGTCATTTGTAATTCATTCATATTTCTCCCCTTCACCCCGGCCACCCTCCTACAAGTCCCATTCATTGTAAAAGAAAATAAGAAGAAATCTAAAAATGGAAACGAGAATATACAGATCGTCTAAATAATAATATTACATACACAGGTTGAACACTTCAATATAATTAGTGGATCAATATTATCAGGTGTTCACGTTAGTGTTGTAGTCATTAATAGAAAAAAATATATTTTCAATTTTTTTTTTTTAAATAGGGGCCCTCCCCCCGGGCGGAGGGTCCCAGCAATGTTCAAAATCGAAAAGCCCTTAACACCAGATATCAAAATTTCACCATCACATATCAAAATTTCACGTTTCTGCAACAAACCGCTAAAGAGATAAAAATCATTTAAAAAAATAAAAATATTGGGGGTCCTCCACCAAAGGGGGAGAAGAGAGCGCCAATATGTACAAAATTGAAAATTCCTTAACACCAGTCATTACATATCAAAATTTTACCTTTCTGCAACAAACCACTAAAAAGACACAAAAATGATTTTCAAAAAACACAATATTGGGCCCCCTAAAAGTACACAACAAATTTCCCTCATACCCTAAATATGTATACCAAATTTCGCCAAAATCTGATGAAATTTGTGGCTAGTATCGCGTATACATACACATAAACATACACATTACACATACACCCTACATGTGCATTTCGGGATGTATATGGGAGACAAAAGTGGGAGTTCTCTAGCGTGCACAACAATAAATAAGATAAAGCGAAACAATAAAATAATAAAAAATATCACAGCAATAATTTCAAAATTATCAAATAATTATAAATAGTGTTTTGGTACCTAAGTGTTTTGTTTTAATTTATTTAAAAGTTAATATTTTTCAACAGTTATTATAATTAACATAAACTATTCAAAGATTGAAAAGCAAAATACTTACAAGACTGGTAGAAAAAAAATTGAAAAAATAAAATTGAAACAAATTGTGTTCTCAGAGGAAATTCCATGCTGGTGAATTAGCAGTACATATACTTAATAAAACACAAAGCCAAACTTGGTATTGGTACTGAAAATATAGGTACTCCACATCATAACTGAACTTAGACTTGAATTTTGGTACACATAGCAGCTATCATTCCCCACACGCGTATAACTAGGAGCGCTAGAAAATCGAAGCGGATATTTCGGGAAACTTACATGCACCCAATATTTTTTTTTTTTTTTTTAAATTCTCTTTTTAAAATCCTAATTATTTTTGTCCGGTTAATTTTTAATTCTTTCTCTTTTAGTTGGTATTTTTTTCCTCCACTGGATCGCTCTACGATCGAATGAAAATTGCCAGAAGATTGACCGGTTGATCGCGATCGACCGGTTGACGACACCTGGTACGAATTGTGAGAAAGAAAAAAATCGAAGTACCCGCAAATGTCACTTTTTAGCAACCATAGGAAATAAAGAAAATTGACAGCGAATGGACTCCCTCAAAACAGTATATCAGGACTATTGAAATATGAATTTTTCCCTTTTTCTCCCTAATTTTCAGGTCGGTTAGAAGTGTCCATTCAGAATGAGTTAGAAAACCCAAGTTTGATTTAAATAATTCTGAAGCTCAGAAAGAAATATCCTGGATAAAAATATTGATTTACAACCCAGGCTGGGTGAGGTCAATGTCGGTAGCTGGTTTGAAAGTTTCCTGCGTATGGAGGGTAAAATCCAAGTCTCGAATGACCAATAGATGTTAAAGAGGCGTTAAACTAGATTTAAAAAAAAATGATTTATTTAGAACTAGCTGTTTTCCGGTGCTTCGCTACGTTTACAAAATTCAACAACAATTTCAAGATCGCGGAATTAATAAATCTCAATTTTAGATTTTTGGTGGAACCGATCACACAGAGTGAACACGGCTCCTATTTAGAAAATTCAATATTGTACTCAAAGATATTACTTTTTGTACTGCGGAACACCTTCGTATAAAATTTCAGCTTCCTCGCTTATTCCGAAGTGATACTTCTTAACTATGGGTTTTTAATGGAACCGACCCCCAGAGTGAGCACCGCTCATGGTTTGAAAATTCAATATTTTACTCAAAGATATTACTTTTTGCACTGCGGAACACCTTTGCATCAAAGTTCAGCTTTCTCGCTCATCCCGAAGTGGTAATTCTGAATTCCGATTTTTTGGTGGTGAAAACCGTCCATAAATCGGATAGAAACCGGAAATTTTCAAATTTTNCAGAAACGTATAATTTGGATATGTGATGACTGGTGTTAAGATCCCCCAATTTTTTTTTTTTTTTTTAAATTCTCTTTTTAAAATCCTAATTATTTTTTCCGGTTAATTTTTAATTCTTTCTCTTTTAGTTGGTATTTTTTTCCTCCACTGGATCGCTCTACGATCGAATGAAAATTGCCAGAAGATTGACCGGTTGACCGCGATCGACCGGTTGACGACACCTGGTATATAGGTACGAATTGTGAGGAAGAAAAAAATCGAAGTACCCGCAAATGTCACTTTTCAGCAACCAAAGTAAATAAAGAAAATTGACCGCGAATGGACTCCCTCGAAACAGTATATCAGGACTATTGAAATATGAATTTTTCCCTTTTTCTCCCTAATTTGAAATATGAATTTTTCCCCTTTTCTCCCTAATTTTCAGGCCGGTTAGAAGTGCCCATTCAGAATGGGTTAGAAAACCCAAGTTTGATTTAAATAATTCTGAAGATCAGAAACAAATATCCTGGATAAAAATATTGATTTACAACCCAGGCTGGGTGAGTTCAATGTGGGTAGCTGGTTTGAAAGTTTCCTGCGTAGGGTAAAATCCAAATCTCGAATGACCAATAGATGTTAAAGAGGCGTTAAACTAGATTAAAAAAAAAAGATTTATTTAAAACTAGCTGTTTTCCGGTGCTTCGTTACGGTTACAAAATTCAACAACAATTTCAAGATCGCGGAATTAATAAATCTCAATTTTAGATTTTTGGTGGAACCGACCACACAGAGTGAACACGGCTCCTATTTAGATAATTCAATATTTTACTCAAAGATATTACTTTTTGTACTGCGGAACACCTTCGTATAAAATTTCAGCTTCCTCGCTTATTCCGAAGTGATACTTCTTAACTATGGGTTTTTAATGGAACCGACCCCCAGAGTGAGCACCGCTCATGGTTTGAAAATTCAATATTTTACTCAAAGATATTACTTTTTGCACTGCGGAACACCTTTGTATCAAAGTTCAGCTTTCTCGCTCATCCCGAAGTGGTAATTCTGAATTCCGATTTTTTGGTGGTGAAAACCGTCCATAAATCGGATAGAAACCGGAAATTTTCAAATTTTATATTTTTTATGGGGTCCTTATATACTATTCTGTGGGGGGTCTATTCTTGGTCATTTTTCGTTATCTCTTTTAGTTGAAAAAAAATGCAAATAGACCCGCTAAATAGCGTCATTTTTGGCGGTAACGTGCTGTCACTTGAACTTTAAATTTTTTCCTTTCTTATTACGCACCTACATATTAAAAGGGACCTTTGTGCAAAGTTTCAAGTTTCTACGTTTAGCAATCGTGGAGCTACGTTGATTATCAGTCAGTCAGTACGTCAGTATACCAACTGGTATATGCGTTTTATAAGTATAGGAGTTGTTTTCAACAACTAGAAATTGTTGTTGAAATTTTCGAAATTGAGAAAAACGAGTTCGGAATCACCACAAGAAAGCTAAAATTCGATACACTTTTGTTCCGCAGCACAAAAAATAATGTCCTGGAGCACAGCCCAGTCCAAAGACACTACCAAAAGTGCAAATCGAATATCACCAAATTGTTGTTGAAATTCACAGCCAATTGTAGAAACGAACAAGCTACTTGTCTTGACGTGGAACGGTGGAAATATTTAGATTTTTCTAGAAAATAAAATTGCGTGACTAGAACTGTAAATGATGTTTCTACAGAGTGTCTAATAAAGGGAGATGAGAATTGAATGGAATTTTCAAAAACACAGTACTGAACTGTAAATGATAATTCTACAGAGTGTCTAATAAAGGGAGATGAGAATTGAATGGAATTTTCAAAAACACAGTACTGAACTGTAAATGATGATTCTACAGAGTGTCTAATAAAGGGAGATGAGAATTGAATGGAATTTTCAAAAACACAGTACTGAACTGTTAATGATGATTCTACAGAATGTCTAATAAAGGGAGATGAGAATTGAATGGAATTTTCAAGAACACAGTACTGAACTGTTAATGATGATTCTACAGAATGTCTAATAAAGGGAGATGAAAATTGAATGGAATTTTCAAAAACACAGTACGGAACTGTTAATGATGATTCTACAGAGTGTCTAATAAAGGGAGATGAGAATTGAATGGAATTTTTAAAAACACAGTACTGAACTGTTAATGATGATTCTACAGAGTGTCTAATAAAGATAGATGAAAATTGAATCGAATTTATAAAAACACTGCACTACGTGTTCCTTTATTCCAAAGGAGAATCGTTTCGACACTTCCCTTTTGAAACATTGTTGAAAAGTAAAATTTCACAAAAGACGAAAAAATGTTTTTTACATTTTTGTAACAGTTTCGACACTTCCCTTTTGAAACATTTTTGAAAAATAAAATCTCACAAAAAACAAAAATGTGAAAAAGGCCATATTTCAAATGCCCAAAAAGTTCTGCCATTAAAAGTACTGAGATCTAAAATGAGGCTAATCTTTTCTATTAATGGCCAAATATAAGTGTATCTAAAATTATGTGGCCAATTTTGTGTGGCCAATTTTGTATATCCAATGCCCCAAATGTTGACCATTGGCCGTTTTTGAATGACCAATAGATGTTAAAGAGACGTTAAGCCAATTTTTTTTTGTTTAAAAAAAAAAAAAAAAATCTCTAGCACTTGCCGTTTTTGAGATATCTTGTTCACAGACACACACACACGGACCAATGGCTGAAACTTGAGATTTGGGCTCTGGGGTCCCCAAAACGTGTTTTGGCATTGTAAATTTGACATCGAAAATTCCAGCCCATTACAATACTTCCCTTTTTATAGGATAAGGAAAGAAAAAATATAATTTAAAATCTCAAAATATTTGGATGTTCTGAACTCCATTGTCATTACCTCGCTTCGGAGAACTTTTAAAGTTTGAACCCAACACCATGTAAATTTCTTGAAGAATTACAATAAATATTTTATTGTAAGTAAAATTAGTTTTTATGTAAAGTAGGTATGGAAAGTTGAATTAAATAATGATAGACTAATAATGATAATACCAATATCTATGAATCGATGGTTAAAATATCGCGCATAGAGCCAGCGCTCTACACATCTTCTATACTTATAAAACGCAAAGCTCAGTTGGTAGTTTGTATACTGACTCATAATCAACGTAGCTCCACGATGGCTAAACGTGTAACTTGCCACACGGTTCACTTTTAGTATGTAGGTGCGTAATAAGAAAGGAAAAAAAAAATAAAGTTCAAGTGGGAGCAAGTTACCGCCAAAAATGACGCTATTTAGCTGGTCTTTTTGCAATTTTTTTCTGGGAAAACTAAAGGAGATAACGAAAAATTACCGAGAATAGACCCCCCCCCAAAATAGTATAAATAAAAAATATAAAATTTGGAGATTTCCGTTTTTTTCCCGATTTATGGACGGTTTTCATCACCAAAAAATTGGAATTGAGAAGTACCAGTTCGGGATCGGCAAAAAAGCTGAAATTTGATACAAAGGTGTTCCAAAGTACGAAAAGTCATATCCTTGAATAAAATATTGAATTAACTAGGAGCGATGCTCACTCTGGGGGTCGGTTCCAGAAAAAAAAAAACGCATAGTTGAGAAGTATCGGGATGGGCGAGAAAGCTGAAATTATATACGGTGTTCCGCTGTGCAAAAAGTATATCTTTGGATAAAATATTGAATTTTCTAAATAGGAGGCGTGTTCACTCTGGGGGTCGGTTCCATCAAAAATCTAAAATTGAGAAGATTTAATTTCGTGATCCCGAAATTGTTGTTGAATTTTGTAACCGTAGCGAAGCACGGGAAAACAGCTAGTTATTTATAAAGCTCTCATATTTTTTGATTTTAAAAGTGTAATTAATAAAAGAGTTATTACCGATAAAGCAAATTGTATCTCACAAAAAAATTATCATTGAAAAAAGGACAAGTTCCTTCCACTTTCCCAAAAAATTCAACCTATGAAAGTAGTGATATCGATTATTGGGGCCAAGTTTATTGTTGCTGTTCTATATCCCGCACTTAAATTTATTATTACACGTTCTTCTGTCTCAAATCTCTTAAAGTAATACCGACTTTACACTTGGTCAGTTTTTCTTAGGGGATTCGTAGAATGCTACCTATTTAACCCCCAAATGCAACGCAGAGCCTCTGTTTGGACGTTAAAATTACTTAACAATTAAATCTCCCAATATAAAATTAATAATTTTGAGGTCAGACGTCATAAAATTACCAAATGGTCATATAGCGGTCAATCGGCGGCTACGACCACTTTACGATTTTTCGGTCTACCTATGCGTAGGGAGGAGCAAATTTTGAGAGTGGGTATGTTTCGAACGTGAAATTTGATTTCTCACAAGTTTTATATAATATCATTTTTATTTGGAATAACCGATTTTGAGTTACAGGCGTTTAAATTGGAGTATAATACAATTTTCTGAAAAAGTGTAAAAAATAGCCCATTTTCGACTTCCCGTTCTGACAAAACCTCTGAACCGAATTTAACGTTTAAATATGTTATTCGACGTCAAATTCAATTCTCATTAAGTTTGAATACAGCATCGTTCGAATGTTATACGCCAAAAACTAAAATTAGCGGCAAAATTAAGAGGTTTTTGGCCGCTAAAAAATTTAGCTCACCTCAGAAACCGTCGCAAACTTAGATTACTAATATATAGGATGCTCAACGTGAAATAAAATCAACTCCCGCTTTTTACTAATTTATTCTAGGCAAAAATCTATTTTGACTGGGCGATATATATATAGATTGTATTTTATTTTTCTGAGTTGTTAAAAACCCTACAACCCCATTGAGGACAGCATAAAATACAATTTACATCAATAAAATAAATAATACATATTATCCCAAGCTTCGTCACCAACGGACCTTCAGTACATAGTTCTAGCTTTAATAAATCAATATTGTTCAGAATTATTTCAGGAGGAAAATAAATACAAAATTAAAATAAATAAATAACAAATTAAAACACGAACAAACACTAAAGAAAAACTACATTTTATAAATTATGATTATTCAATATAAATTATCAAAAATTTTTTTTAAAAAAAGAAAAAAAAAATGTTAAATGATATTATTCTAAATGAAAATATTAGATTAGAACTCCCTCATTAATGAGATAGGTAAATAGGTAATATAATACTATATCTTCACTTGACTGTAAAATTATTAATGATGTTGATTAAAGCTGGCTAGTTTCTAGCTCTCCTGAGCACATCATCAGAGCTTGGCTGAACGAAGACTGACTGAAGATATAGATTTATTTTTGTGTGTGTTACTATGATTCCCCATACAATCAAAAACATACGAGATCAGCTTTGCTGTATTCTTATGACGATCGGATGATCTCGTATGTTTTCCATTGTCGGGGGAATCATAGTAACATACACAAAAATAAATTTAATATTTGTACATCTCTTCTCATGTAAACTCCTAATCTTCAATCAGTCTTCATTCAACCAAGCTCCGATGATGATGTGCTCAGGAGACCACGAAACTAGTCAGCTTTAATCAATCTCAACTGCTAGTCCTACGTACTGGCCTACTGATCCTAAAAAAACACCTGATCTT
>CM022881.1:204786-217549 GCA_012654025.1 Pachypsylla venusta
AGAAAGTCTAGTACGGTTTTCCGTACCATTTATTTTTTTTAATTTTGTATTTATTTTCCTCCTGAAATAATTCTGAACAATATTGATTTATTAAAGCTAGAACTATGTACTGAAGGTCCGTTGGTGAAGAAGCTTGGTATAATATGTATTAGGGTATTTGTTCCATATTTTGGACCCCCTTATGGAAATTTTGGCATTCAAAACCTTATATCTCCGGACCAGATTATAGTAGAAAAATGTTTTTGAAATTATTTGAAAGGGAATTTAGTTTTAAACATTATGCTGTATTAACATTTACTAAATGTTACACGGGATTAAAATAAAAAAATATTAAGTGAAAAAAGTGTTAGTGTTCCTAATTTTAGACCTTTTGTTCCTAATTTTGGACCCTTAATTTTTTTATGGAATTTTTAAAGAACATTGTTTTAATCAAAAATGTAAAGTTCTAAGAAATAAAAACCAATATGTTTTCTAAAAATTTAATTCAAAGGGAATTTAAAAATCTGTATTGTGAACATCAAATTAACTAAAATTAACAGGAAAAGGTTATAAACATGAAGCTTTAAGGGGAAAAAAATGGTAAAACAAAAAAATAAAAAATAAACATGAACCCTTAAGGGAAATAAATCTTACTAGGTGCCTAATAAAGTAATGCGAACTGGCCCCTAGCGCGACCAAGGTACCCAATTAAATTTAAATTTGCACATTGTTTATATATAGGTATTTTTTGGTTTTCTCATTTGGCTTAAAGTCTCTTTAACATCTATTGGTCATTCAAGACGGGGGTTTTACCCTCCATTCGCTGGAAACTTGGAAACCAGCTACCCACATTGACCTCACCCAGCCTGGTTTAGGCCGGAAAAAAGAGCCAATGATACGTGGCGTTCGCAAGCGGTCACCCATCCAAATACTGACCACGCCCGATGTTGCTTAACTTCAGTGATCTGACGGGAACTGGTGTATTCATCGTTGTATGATCATTGGCTATATAAGTATCTAAGTATGTATATGTAGGTATGTTTAAAAGTCAGAGTCAGATGAGGGTCTTTCCGTGGAAAAACACCTTGTACACATATTCAAACCTTTGGATCCGTCAGAGTTGCCATCTGGAATAGTTTTTACATCAGAATTCTGTACTATGGAGAAATATTGCAATATTTCTCTGCGGGATCTTCTAAGGAATAATGAGAAATGGATAAACTATTGGTGCCTATTGTTTTATAGGGACCTACCTAATTAGCATTTTTCAACAGGGTCCAATAAATGGAACAATTACCCTATTTATTTTCATGATGTAAATTGTATTTTATGCTGTCCTCAATGGGGTTGTGGGGTTTTTAACAACTCAGAAAAATAAAATACAATCTATATATATAAAAGTGAATGTCTGTTTGTTTGTTTGTTTGTTTATTTGTTTGTTCGCTTATAACTTACGAACTGCAACTCGGAATTGCACGAAACTTTGCACACTTATTTGTTTTTACCCGGGGAAGGTTATAGGAACGGAATTGTCCGGCCATTTTAGTTACGGCCGATTTTCAAATATCTTGCTCAAAATTTTCCGAATTTTGGCCAATATCTTAAGATTTGTCGCGACAACATATCAACTCAAAGCGAGAAAGTTTTAGGTAACATCTTTATCCTTCATTTAGGACATATTTTGCAAATTTGTGACTAGCCATTCGAGGGTTACAAGTTCGAATCCGGTATCGGCCAGAATAAAATTTTGACAAACCACATTGTTTAGCCAAAGTGGCAAGAGATATAGAAAATTTGAATTAAAACCATAGCCTGAGACCCCAGAAAAATGATCACAGTTCAAAAATATACAACCGTTTTCGATTTACGGCCGATTTTCCGATTTTTGTATGGGAAAATCATAGAATACTATTAGAAACGGTAAGAGTATAGAACATTTGATAGGAATGGACTCTTCCCACCCCTCCCCAAAAAAACAAAGACTGGGAGCCCTGAAAAAATATCAGAGTTGAAAGCTCTCCAACCGTTTTCGAGTTACGGCCGATTTTCCAATTTTTTTTATGGAAATTCATACTTTTGTTTGATTTAAATAAAATTATGTACAAACTCGGTTAGTGCCGATATAATTTAATAGAATTGAACACCAATATAAAATGCGATTTTTTTTTTTTGGAACCTAACCCAATACTACTCCCAACACGTTCTACATAGCTTAACAACCCGTTACTACTCCTCATGTTCTACATATTTCCCCATATTCTAAATGGAATGGAACACCAAGTTTGTTGGGTAGAACGTGTTGGGAGTAGTATTGGGTTAGGTTCCAAAAAAAATAAAATGCGTGTTGAAGTCTGCACAAGGTTAGGCTGGGTCGCAGACCCAGCCTAAACTCAGCAACCAAATTTGCATAAAAAGTACCTAGTCCTTCTGGAATTTTGAAATACAGTGCTTTGTAACTTGTAGTCAGAATATTACCACTACTGGCCCTAGTCATAATTTTCGAAGCTGCGCTCTTTTTTCAGAAGGGTTTTCACTTCAGGATCTTCTTTTTTCATTACAATCCATCTCACTGAAATTCTACTTTAGAGAGTTGAATTGTTTATACCGTATTTTTTTTAAAATTTATTTTATCAAGCATCTACACTTCAATTGTGATGGCGAGTTAAAATCACACCGAAGCAATTACAGACGCGAGTAGGCAAACCTATCTAAAATATGTTTGATTTTACAGCCCTGAATTTATAGGCGGACAGAGCCCGTATCAAAGGAGATCTGAACATGTAGATCTCCTTCACGTGTATTTGAGGATTTTAATCTCGGATCAGGGATCCGTAGGGACACTCGTTCAAAAATGTATGAATGATTGACAGAACCAGTACAGATTTTTCTGAGGAATTTCATTTGTGCTTCCTCTCCTCTTTTCTCCAGTGTGTCGAGTTGAATTTTCTCTGTGAATATTTCGTATTTAATATAGTGCGGGAATAAAGGGTAAAAGTTATTCTCTTTTTTAGTGGAGCTTGTAGTCTCCCTAGGGATCTTTTGGCAACTTTTGTTTGCGGGGTCCAAACTATGGATCCGTATTCAGACTGGATGTTCCCAGGGATTGGAATAATAGTTTTATAACATCTGGGTCATGAATCAGTTTAGAAAATCTTATAATCATGCCCATTCTAGTGTACGCCCTCGCCTTGATTTCATCATAATGAGCATCGAATTTTAAGTTGCTCTGAAATGTGATACCAAGACCTTTATATTGGGTGACATAGTTTATGCGGAAATTATTGATGATGTAGGTAAAGATGATCACCCTATCACGTTTATCTACATCATATTTATTGCTTTAGTTCATTACAAAATATTTTTTGGGTTGTAAATTAAGACCAGTGGTAGACAAACATGTATTTATTGCTGTGATTTCCTGTCGGAGCAGCTTACAGTCACCCGGATTTCTGATGACCCTAAAATTTTAAGGTTATCTGCGTATAAAAACACTTGAGAATATTGGACTGACTTCTGTAGATCATCATCTTATGTCAGAATAAAACTGAGTAAGCTACTGAGCTTTGAGCCCTGAACCACACCAGAGGAGGGGATTATGGGTTGACCTATCTACAGGAAAATAATTTTACAAGTGGGCTGGAAAATCCAGCTTGCACCAACTTTCTCAGAATCTCATGCTGATGACAAATTCGGTCAAAACAATTTTCGACGTCAGTATTCATGACATGGACCTGGTGTTTAGCTGATAATTCGTATATCGATCTAATACCAGCAAAATCACAAAATTCAATTTATTATATTTCCAGTTGTGTATTTGTGACTTACAAATCCATGCTGTTGAGGAAATATATTACTAAATATGAATTAGGATATTTTTTCGTAAAGGAGAGGCTTAAAATTTTTTGAAATCACGTTCAGGTTTGATATTGGCCTGTGATTGGCAATTAGCATTTTTTTATTTGGGAACAGGAATGACATTGGATTCCTTAATGGGTGTTGGGAATATTCCACACATTGAAGAACTGTCAATAATATGATTCAGGGATATTTTCAACTGGTCCACACACTCTGAAAATATTTTGGGGGGTATTTCATCCGGACCAGCGGGTTTGTGATTTGATACCGATTTCATTTCCTTTGCTACATCTCCCTCGGAAATATTTTCAAGGTGAAAATGTTAGTTGCCTGTATTGAAGTTAGTCAACTCGGGACCGTAATGGGAAGGTACCTGATGGTAGGTATTAACCCTAGCATTGCCAAGGGGGGGGGGGGGAACAAAGTACCCGCGTTTTAGCANCTAGGGTCTAGCGATTTTTTTTTTATTTTCATTTACATTATTTTATTCCTGGGATTTAATTTTATTTTTATGTAAGATAATAATTGATTTAGTTTATATTTTTTTAGTTTATAATAAAGTAATAGCGACTTATTGTAATAAAATATCATTTTATCCTTTATTTTGTATGCGGGTACTTTGTACCCCTCCCCCCTTGGCAATGCACGTAATTGAATAGAGCTTGGCAATCCTAGGGTTAAGGAAATGTCCCGCAAAGCAATCAACAATTTTCGGGGTATAAGAGATTGATTCTTGTAGAAAAGAGTATTCTTTGTTGTTATTATTTTTTTTTTTTTTTTTTTTTTTTTTNTTTTTTTTTTTTTTTTTTTTTTTTGGTCAGGTTCCAAAAGGGTCTACTGTTACCCAGTTTTACCTGATCACTAATACGATTTTTGTGCGTGCGATAATCCTGAGCAATATCAGATTTACATTTCTTCTGAGAATCAAATACTCAGTTTGTTTTTTGTGAGTCTTTGCTTTAATTTCCTGAGAAGATCTTTCCCTTTAAACAACTTTTGTGGTTATCTTGTCCACCATCTCAAAAATTTCAAGTTAAACGGCTTCTTAGGGTATCGATGGGTACATTTGGACAAAGTATTGTGCTGTTTGACATAAAATATTGACAATTTTCAATCAATGCTAACAGTATTTTAGTATACAGGTGATTTGACAGTTAGAAAGTATTTTCGTGTGAATTCACTGCTTGACATTTTCAAAAGCAGGCAAGGCTCAAGACAAACATGCAAAAATCAGGATATGACCACAAAAAGCCGGATGTCTGGTCACCTAACTTCGAGCGACTTTAAGCGAAAAAAAAACTCATTTTGACTCCTTTAAGTGTGAAGTCGAGCGTATCCACTTCCAAAGTATGAGGGCAAAAAAAAAAAAAAAAAAAAAAAAAAAAAAAAAATCTATAAAATACTGGAGAGGGTTAGAAAACTGATTTCTTTTTATATTTAAATAATTTATAGAACAAAATGCATTGGTCATGATTTTCATAAACTCCGTAAAGACATTACAAATTGATTGGGATTATTACACATGGTAAGGTAGTGTTGAAGGAAAGTTCGACGATTGAACATATTATGCAACAAAACCATTTTCTCCCTTAATTCCTCATTAGTAAGTTTCAAATGTTGAGCAACGGTGAAGAAAAAATATCGAAATTCAACATCCTTAAAGAATAAGAAAAGAAAAAAAAATATTTGAATCTTTTGGACAATAAAAAAAAAAATGGGTACGTGTACTTATGTACGCACGCTTGAGAGTTATAACTCTTTTTAAAAATAAATTTAATAATATTTCAAAAAACATACTACCCCACCCGAGAGTGAACTCAGAACCTACCAACTATGAAACAGAGGCCTTGCCACTGAGCCACAAATTTAAATATAACTCTTATCTTATTTTCATAACTAACACCATCTTCATCATTTGTTCATGACTACTTCATCTGTGTTAATTTTGTGTTACACTGATGCGGTGATAAATTTTTGTTATAGGTGCGTGCGCATCTTAAAATTTCACTCTCATCATTTTATCATAACGCGCCTAAAAAAGTATAACTTCAAAAATATATTAAAACTTGATATTGCCCGCGACTGCGTATTTGTCCCTTTGTGTTTTTAGCGATAGGTAACTTAGTTTCACTTGAAATTTCTTCTTTTTTTCCTTTTCGAATTTCACAGCATAATTTTCAGAGGACTTTGTGTTCCCAACTTTATGTATGTAGATATACTCTTAGTCGAGTTAAGTTATAAGTCAGTCGTTCAATAATTATACAAACAGGGCTTTGTGTTTTGAAGTGTTACTAAAAGAATTTAAGAAAGTAAAAATTAAACTTTAAAACTTTTTTTTTTTTTAAATTTGCTTAACATCTATTGGTCATTCAAAACGCGGATTGTACACTACATTCGCTGGAAACTTGCAACATAGCTACCCACATTGACCTCACACAGACTGGGTTGGGTCGGAAAAAACCAGCATCGAGGGCGCGAACACACGCGGATACCCACATGGTACAACCTCGCTGGACGTTGCTTAACTTTAGTGATCTAACGGGAACTGGTGTATTCAACGTGTCATAGACGATGGCTAATATTATACTTTCTTAATTAATATTGTTGTAGTCTTAGGGTTCGAGGATCAAGTAGTCGTGCATTAAAGCGCGTTAACTAACTTTAAAAATAAAATAAAATAAGAAATTACAATAAATAAAATAAAAAAAACACACAAAAATTCAAATACTGTTCGCAAACACCGTATTTAAATCGCTCGAAAATACACACGAATTAATCAATCACTTATCACTTAGAAAAACGCAACTTATCGTTCTCGCTTCCAAAATTATACTAACTCGTTTTCTACTCGTGTCTCCCCTATTTATACATCTCTATCGTTTATCTGGAAGCTTCGCGAATAAACGATCTTTCTAGTACTTACGTAACCCTTCCCCGTTCTTCTCCAATGAATGAGAAAAGTAAATAATACGTCATTATTTTCATTCATAATTTCCCCCCCTTCACCCCGACCACCCTCCTACAAGTCTAGAGGTTTCATTGTAAACAAATCTAAAAATAGAAAGTAGAAACATACAGGATTTGTTCACTTCAATATTATAAAAGTCTGGAGACGAGACTTCTATAATAATCATTAAGAAGCTGTGGAACTGTCCGCTATTTTTTTTTTTAAATTGAAAATTTTCTAACAACAAAGGTTGACTTAATGTGTGAACATAACATGAAAGTAAAAATAAAATCAAAACCAACTGGGAAATTTGTACTTTCTCCAGCTTCATAGTATTTGATTGTTTTAAATATCTCCATTTTGTACTAGGCACTTATAGTAACAATATATTCAAAATGAAAATAAAACTACTGTTGTTCTTTTAGAACGATTTTAAGAAGTGCGCCAGAATAAAAAAGTTTTAATGTTCACTACCAAGTAATAACTTTTCTTCGACTGTTGATGTTAGTGTCAATTTCTTCCAAACATAAGTGAAATTACAGTGCATCAGGACGCGACACAAGGCCCGTATGGAGCAATAATTTTTTACGTAGGATTTCATTAAACGGGACTGAACTTTGGAATAAGGAAGAAAAGTAAGTCTACTGTAGTTTTCCGTTCCATTTATTTGAATACATACCATGCTGTCAAGAAGTAGGATTTTATTGAACAGAACCGTACATTGGAATAATTAAGATAAGGAAGTCTACTGTAGCTTTCCTTTCCATTTATTTGAATACATACCATGCTGTCAAGATGTATGATTTTATTGAACGGGACTGTACTTTGGAATAAGGAAGTCCACTGTAGCTTTCCTTTCCATTTATTTGAATACAAACCATGCTGCCAAGATGTATGATTTTATTGAACATGACTGTACTTTGGAATAAGGAAGTCCACTGTAGCTTTCCTTTCCATTTATTTGAATATATACCATACTGTCAAGATGTATGTTTTTATTGAACGGGACTGTACTTTGGAATAAGGAAGTCCACTGTAGCTTTCCTTTCCATTTATTTGAATACAAACCATACTGTCAAGATGTATGATTTTATTGAACATGACTGTACTTTGGAATAAGGAATTCCACTGTAGCTTTCCTTTCCATTTATTTGAATACATATCATACTGTCAAGGTGTATGATTTTATTGAACGGGACTGTACTTTGGAATAAGGAAGTCCACTGTAGCTTTCCTTTCCATTTATTTGAATACATACCATACTGTCAAGATCTTGGATTTTATTGAACGGGACTGTACTTTGGAATAAGGAAGAAAAGGAAGTTTACTCTATCTTTCCGTTCCATTTATTTGAATACAAACCATACGCTTTAGATGTGCGATTTCATTGAACGGAACTGTACTTTCTTGCAACAAAGTCCCATCCTCTTCGTAGGTAGCCAGTTTTAGCTTGCCAGTTTCTAGTTGGCCAATGTTGAAATCTACACTAACTTCCGCTTTGGTTTTCCCGTTTGAATATCTTCTCTTCAGTACTCTCTCAGAGATAGTCAAAGCATATTTGGTGGTAGTCTTAACAAATGAACAGAAAGACAAATCTGTATAATACAAATCTGATCTTACGGGATCTAATTTTCTTGATCCAAGGATATAATTTCCAGAGGCACTTTCAACCCTGGAGAATTTAAATTCGGTTCCTCCTGGCATATCTAAAATACGGGCTGAAACAAACGAAAGTTACAAAATAAACATTGAACAATGCACCAAGTTGGTTGATATTCACCAATCCCCAGACGAGGAGCTAACTTTCAAATCGTATCTAGGTAGATTTTATTAGATGACTAGCTGAGTACCCGAACTTCGATTCGAGAAGATGAGCGAAAAAAATGATAATAAATCTGACTCCCACATTAATAATCATATCACCGAGGTACAACCGTTTAAACGATCAGAGTATGCACATGGATTACATATTACATACACGTTTGTTAACCTATATGTAGAACATGGTCATTACGCAGTTACTTACAAGCAAGGTTCTGAATTTGTCTTATGGCATTATGCAGTTACTTACAAGCAAGGTTCTGGATTTGTGTTATGGCATTACGCAGTTACTTACAAGCAAGGTTCTGGATTTGTGTTATGCCATTACGCAGTTACTTACAAGCAAGGTTCTGAATTTGTGTTATGCCATTACGCAGTCACTTACAAGAAGGTTCTGGATTTGTGTTATGCCATTACGCAGTTACTTACAAGCAAGGTTCTGGATTTGTGTTATGCCATTACGCAGTTACTTACAAGCAAGGTTCTGGATTTGTGTTATGCCATTACACAGTTACTTACAAGAAAGGTTATGGATTTGTGTTATGCCATTACGCAGTTACTTACAAGCAAGGTTATGGATTTGTGTTATGCCATTACGCAGTTACTTACAAGCAAGGTTCTGGATTTGTGTTATGCCATTACACAGTTACTTACAAGCAAGGTTCTGGATTTGTGTTATGCCATTACACAGTTACTTACAAGCAAGGTTCTGGATTTGTGTTATGCCATTACGCAGTTACTTACTTGGAGTTCCATTGTTTTGAATTAATATGGGATATGGAATACCATACTGAGGATCTATGATGACAGTATACGGAGTACCACTCACCACTAGCTTAAGAATTCCTAAAGGAGAAATCAAAATACTAAATTGGATAGAGAAAATATAAAGTTTTTGAAAAATTAAATGAATGATATGGTTATAGATCGGGGTGGGGGTGAAAATCGGGTATCTTAATAACAAGCAAGGGCCGTACACAAGATTTTATTTTCGGGAGGGGTTCGAAGGATTGACAGCCAAGCCAGGACTAACACCGGAAAATGATTACCATGGTGGTTGATGTTGTTGTAGTTGATGTAGTTATTGTTGTTGTTGTTGTTGATGATGATGATGATGTTGTTGTTGTTGTTGTTGTTGATGATGATGATGATGTTGTTGTTGTAGTTGGTGGTGGTGTTGATGTTGTTGGTGGTGTTGATGATGTTATTGTTGTTGTTGTTGATGATGATGATGTTGTTGTTGTTGATGATGATGTTGATGATGTTGTTGTTGTTGTTGGTGTTGATCTTGTTATTGTTGTTCTTGTTGTTGATGATGATGTTTTTGTTCCTGGTGTTGATGTTGTTATTGCTGTTCTTGTTTTTGATGATGATGATGTTGTTGTTGTTGGTGTTGATCTTGTTATTGTTGTTCTTGTTGTTGATGATGATGTTTTTGTTCTTGGTGTTGATGTTGTTATTGTTGTTGTTGTTGATGATGATGATGATGATGATGATGTTGTTGTTGGTGGTGTTGTTGATGTTGTTGTTGATGATGATGTTTCTGTTGTTGTTGGTGGTGCTGTTGATGTTGTTATTGTTGTTGATGATGTTGTTGTTGGTGGTGCTGTTGTTGTTGTTATTGTTGTTGATGTTGATGTTGTTGTTGCTGGTGGTGTTGTTGATGATGAGTTACACCTTACACCATTACAAAAGTCATGCATAGAAAAATAATGATATTCCGAGGGGGTCTGGACCCCATGGACCCCCCTGGGTATGGCCTTGATAACAGATATGACAATTTCCAACAAATTTGATATAACGGGAGGTTATGGTTATAGACTGAAAAATCAATCATTTCTAGTCCCATCTCTGGAAGATCTTCTTCAACACGTACGCTGCCGAGTGTAACACGTGCAAATTACAAGTTAAACACGTCAAGGAACATGTATTAAACACGTTCGCTCTCATTGCTTTATAGTTGTTGTTTTTTTTAAAAAAAAAAAGCTTTCAGGTTGCAACTCTCACTGAAACTTTTGATTTGATTCATTACATCCAGAAAAACCTATCGTATATCATTGGGCGGAGCGAAGCGTAGCCTTATACTCCCTACAAACTGCAAACTTTTGTTACCCTACTCCTCCGAAACTACTCAACCGATTTTTACCAAATTTTTTTCTTCATATTCTGCATAAACCCAAGGGTGCATATATCTATTTTCAGAACGATATCTTTAACCGTTTCCGATTTTTTGGCCGATTTTCCGATTTTTTACCAAATTCAGAGAGTCATGATCCGATATCTTAAATTTTGTCGCGACAGCATATCAACTCATAACGAAAAAGTTTTAGGTGGCTTCTCAATACTTAATTTAGGACATAATTTACTAAATTTTGACAAACCATTCCAGAGTTACAAGTTCGAATCCGGGATCGGGCAAAATAAAATTTAGGAAATACTAATTGTTTAGTCAAAACGTTGAAGGATATCGAATATATATATATATTTATATATATATACCCCCAAGGGTGGATATATCTATTTTCGGAACAATATCTTGAACCGTTTCCGATTTTTCGGCCGATTATTTTGCGTTTCAAAGAGGACCTACTACTCAACGGCATGATGCAATCAAGAAAAGTGCGGTATTCTCAAAAAATCTTGTTTTAACTGAATAATGGAGCAATATGCTAAAGTTTATGTGGTGCCCGAAAATTCGAGGTGAAACGGATGGCTCCGCCCGTTTTTGTCCACGGACACACCTAGTTCTAAAATAAGGCGTCCACATTATGTACAACTTTTAAAACTCAATCTGTTCCTTAAATTTACCTGCAGTACGACCGTACCAAAAGTCTTTTGGAAAAGATTTCGCATGCCTCAAATTTCGTACAAAAGTTCGACTGACTTGAGGGTAAACTGTGGCCACAAACTTGATGTGCAATAAACTTGATGTATTCATCTTGATGTTTTATTAGTAGCATTATCAGATTAATGACTAAACCATAGGACGGAGATCCTTCAGTGTATTGGGGCTCATATTTATTTAACGTGAACAAAAGAGTGTCGTAAGATCTGCATAAAGAATATGACGTATTTCCTACACTAAATTGATTGTGAAATCTGAGAAAAAAAAAAGATTTAAAATACAGATTGAATGGGAATGGGCTGTGCGTGGTGCTCTCTAATGGTATTATTTTAAAAAGATTTTGCAGCCTCCGGCTGCGGACTTTGCTCGTTAGTGACAGTATTATTTTGCAAAGTCCACAAAGCAAAGTCCTTTTGCTCTTTTGTGACAGTATTATTTTGAAAGATTTGGCAGCCTTCGGCTGTGGACTTTGATCTTTTGTGTATTATTTGGAAAGATTTTGCAGCCATCGGCTGCGGACTTTGCTCTTTAGTGACAGTATTATTTTGAAAGATTTTGCAGCCTTCGTCTGCGGAATTTGCTCTTTAGAGACAGTATTATTTTGAAAGATTTTGCAGCCTTCGGCTGCGGATTTTGCTCTTTAGTGACAGTAATATTTCGAAAGATTTTGCAGCCTTCGGCTGCGGACTTTGCTCTTTAGTGACAGTATTATTTTAAAATATATATTGCAGCCTTCTGCTGTTGACTTTGCTCTTTAATGATAGTATTATCTTAAAAAGATTTTGGAGCCTTCGGCTGCGGATTTTGCTCTTTAGTGACAGTATTATTTTGAAAAATAATAATACCAAATTTTATCAAAATCAAACAAAATTTATGTTTTTTTTCATATTTGGGCCCGGCCGGGGCCCCAAATGCAAAAAATCTGAAAAACACCAAAAATTGTCAAATATAATACTTTGGTGGTTGTGCATAGCAAATTTGATCAAAATCGGACGAATTTTATGTTTTTATCATTTGTGAGCCCCTGACGGGGCCCCGAAACCAAAATTACTACAAAATACCAAAAGATGTCAATTATAGTACTTGGGCAACGATGCATACCATATTTTATCAAAATCAGACAAAATTTATGTTTTTTTTTTTATATAAAATCTAAAAAACACTAAAAATCGTCAAATATAACCAAAAATTGTCTATGCCCCTGTCAAAAATGCACCCACATTGGACCATTTTTTTATATATATAAATAAACCAATACCCTATTTAGACACCCATTTTAAGTTTCATCATAATTGGTTGTGTTGTTTGGATTTTAG
>CM022881.1:235634-250390 GCA_012654025.1 Pachypsylla venusta
TTTTTTTTTTTTTTTTTTTTTTTTTTTTTTTTTTTTTTTTTTTTTTTTTTTTTTTTTTTTGACTGATAAAGATCATAAAGGGAGAAATAATTTTCGGGGTGTTTGTTGCTTACTGAAGGAAAATTTTCTTTTATCCTGGTGACGATTGATTGTGGTGTCTAAATAATATATTCAACGAAGTTGGGGACGTTTATTTGGTAGATGCCCGTTTTGTTAATTGGTTTTATTATGTCTTTCTGATCAAATAAGTTGTTTTTGAAAATTGTCACTCGATAAGAGTCGAGATCGAGAGTCGACTCATTGAGTCGACTCATATTGGTGTGTCGGGTCGAGTCATGTCAACTTACCTACGTGAGTCTAAAATCCCTACTACCAATTATGAAACAGAGGCCTTGCCACGATTTTTTTTTTTTTTTTTTTTTTTTTTTTTTTTTTTTTTTTTTTTTTTGCCTACCTTGAATGAGAAAATAAAATATTTAAATTTAACTCCCATCATTTTTTCATAACTAACTCCATCTTCATCATTTTTTTTATAATTTGTGTTAAACTTTTGGTAATAATTTTGTGTTACACTGATGCGGTGATAATTTTTTGTTACAGGTGCGCGCGCATCTTAAAATATTTCACTCTCATCAGTTTTTCATAACGCGCCTAAAGTATAACCTCAAAAAACTTCCTGATCCAAAAAGTATTGCACTAACAGGTGTCTTGGGTGCGTTCAGCATCGCAATGCCAAATTATGTATTGGCGATCAGCGGCTACTATAATTTTTTCGGCATTCATTAAGTTGGAAGACAGACTAATCATTGGAAAGATTTACTAATTACACTATCCCACTTAGACTCGATTCGAGATATGGCTCAATTTTCGAAACTAACCACCACTTTCCTCTTTGGAATTTCCAAAATGCTCAATCCTCGAAATTCTGTAATAATTAAGCAAGCTAAAATTGCTCAAAGAGCAAGACTAAGAATAAACCCGAATGCAGTCTTAAAACTGCTCAATCCTCTACTGGGTTGGTTTTAAATAGGAATTCCCTTTTACCTATGATATATTTTTTTCTTTCTTTCTTAATTTATTCAATTTTATTTTTATTTTTCCAATTATAAATTCAAAGGTACTTTCCCTAAAGCTGATTATAGCTTCTAATAAAAGCTATTTACAATTGGTCTATAAACTAGTAGAAATAGAATATATTTTATAATCAAAAATGTTTAAATATAAACATACCAAAGAACAATAAAAATAAATATCAATAGATGTAAGCCCATGTACATTAGGTAATCCCCCTAGAGCCCCCCCCCCAAAAAAAAAAAAAAAAATATCGACAAATGAATCAGTTACTAAGACTTATTTTATACATATTTCCCCTATTACAAATAATCAACTTAGATTTCAATTCTTGAAAATTTTCAATTGCTAATGTTTCATTGTCCATTGAGTTTAGTATGGTAGGCACATAGAAGCCAGGTAATCTCTTACCATAATTTGAATTTACTTTGTTTACTATAAAGGCCTGGTATTATAAGATACAGTACTGCTTGACGATATTCAGGACGAAAATATAGTACGAAGTCATTATTTAATTTAATTTATTAATATACGGGGTTACACCCAATTTATATATANTTTCATATCTATATATATAAAAGAGAAACACACTCACTTAACACTCATCGCGATTTCTCCGCACTGGTACGTCCTAGGAGGCTGAAATTTGGCATATAGGTCGCACTTGGGTCTACGATGCGCACTAAGGATTTTTAAATATTCGAATTAGGGCGCCCGCCGTGGGGGAAAAAGGGGCGCGTTTACATAATAACATTTAATTTAATTTATTAAAATATGGGGTTACCCCCAATCATACATAAAAATATAAAAACAGAATACATAAAAACAATATCACAATACAAAAATATAAAAATAATAATCACTATCAGTTGAATAAACTCGTTAAGGGCCACGACCCCAAGAAGCAATGCAGCAGTTTGGTTCTTAAAACCCCTATGGAATTCCCAAAGAAGTCAACTCCCGGATCTTTGGCCACCTTGTTTCCAGTTCTATCGATTCTGGCCATAGGAGAGTTGAAACTGGCGAGGCATCGCGCAGTCCTGAGCTTAAATAGATCCTTATTTCGCGTGTTCTTTTGAATTTATGCGGAATTCTATTTGATGTAATAATTCCTGCGAGTCGATTTGAATGTTTAGAATTTTATACAGAAGCAAGACGTCTATCATGACTCTCCTCTGTTCCAGAATGCAAATATGGATTTGATTTAAAATATCGGAGTAGTCATTAGTCATGATCGACGATTCTTGTCTTCTGTTTAAATGCAAGGGAACGAAGAAAAAAGTGTTGAACCAACTTATATATATAGGTATATATGTAAATTTTCCAAGCGGAGAATTTGATCTGGAAACAGATCAAATTCTCCGAAATGAATTATTTCGAAATGAATTTTTGATAAGATTTTGTTGTAACCAGTGAATTGGATTCAAGGTCATTTTGGACGCAAAACCGTAACAATTCAATGCATATCTCAATAGGGATTCGAATAAGGACTTGTATAAAATCCATTTTTTTTGTGGAACTCAATATATTATATATGGTGTGTGTTGTGAAATACAGCCCTTAATTTGATAAGCAGTTTGTCGACATGTTTATTAAATTTAAATTTGGAATCAATAATTAGTCCGAAATACCTTTCCTCCACGGCAAATTCCAACTGACGACCATGGGCGTAGGAAGGGGGGCAGTTGCCCCCCCCATAGAAATTTCCAAAAGTATGCAGCACGGAAGGGGCAACTTAGATTTACACTAGATAAAATGACTTTTGGAGGAAAAAAAGTCATCAAGGACCGAAATACGATAATGCCGCATTTTGTCCCTAATCCAACAGGCCCACTGTGAACAATCAAATGTATCTGTGGCAACCTTGTCGTATCTTTGAATCATATTTGGTAAATTTGGTGGGAAAATTCAAAAAAATTAACAAACGTATAATTTCCATCTGTTTTTTTTTTTTTTTTTCGTATTTCCGTCTATTTTTCCATTGTAAAACCCATATTATTTTCCTTGTAACAGTAGTTCCTTGAGTATGTCAGAATGGGCATAGCTAACGTGTTGATGGCTTTGAAGAAGTGCTTACTGTTCAACTCTGATCGACATATTCTATGTATTCTATTAATGCATTCCTCAGTTGAAGTCTGTTTCGTACTTTTTTGGTCAATTGATCTAGCTTGCTGATATCCCAGTTATTTATAAAGATCTCGTTCATTCATTGTCTCAATCAATCCCCCTTCTGCTAGTTGAATTTCGCCGGTTTGGCACATTCCATCAATATGGTGTGGACTTTGTATAGTTGCAAGACCTTAGTCTTAATTAACCATTGATGGGGTACGCTGTCATAAGATTTCTGGTAATCCACGTAACATCAAGATAGTTTTTTGGTTTTCTTCTTGACTTCTCTGAGTATTTGATACTGAGTCTATGATAAATTGCTCTTTACATCCTTTAGCGCCCTTCCTGTTCCTCACCCTTTATATTTTTGTTTTCTTCATGTTTGTTCAAGAGATGAGTAAGGCATGCTATCATGATCTTATAGATAGTCAGCAAGCACGTGATTGGCCTATTCTTCAAGGGATCTCTGGTGAACTTGCCTTTTGGTAGTAGATATGTTTTGCCTTCCATTATAAATGGAGGAATCAGGTCTGGGTTTTTAATGAATTCATTGATAAACTGAGTTAGCTTGATGTGAGTGTTAGTTAGTTTTTTATACCAATAGTTGTGAATTTTATCACTGCCAGGGCTTTGCCAATTATGACTTTTCATGATTATTTCTTTTAGTACTTCTTCTGATACCGCTGGTTCTGTCATAGATGTTATATATTCTTCTGGCGTCTCTCGGTTCCATATTGATTCCCAATATTCTGTAATTTGTTCTTCATTGGGTATGTCTGCAGGTCCATCTTCATTCCTTGTTTTTGTTTTAATCTTTCTATAAATTTTTTTTCTCGTTGTTCTGAAACTCGTTGCTTTCTCCTATCGAATTTCGCATACCCCTTTGTCTGGAACTGAACACAGATAACTTTTGTTGTAAGGTGTCCAAGAAGTATGGTGGTACAGTATTGGGGCTATAATGTATTTTGTTCACCTTTTTAATCTACTTATTGCCCATATTTCCATTTGTATATTCTATAAGTCTTGCTATCCCAGCTCTTTTTATTTCAACTTTATTAATTAGTCTCTTCTTCCACGCTGGCAGTTTGATTCACAGTAGCTGCTGTTAATAAACCAGGTCGTGTAGATTAGTAAATTTTTGAATGTCAAGGAACTCAGGTATTACGTGTATGTTTAACGTATCAACAGTTTTGGCAAACTTGATTGATGTTTTCTGCTTTGGAATATGCGGGCTTTTAGCTGGATCCATTCCTTTGTATTTAATTTGAGTTATAGACAACAAGCCCTTGAGCTGTAGAGTTATCTCATCGTTGGCGTTTATTCCGTCATTGGTTGTCACTTTGAGTTTCTGCCATTGTGTTGTTTTGGTTGGTTTCAGATGACGCAACTCCTTCTCTTTCCAACTTTTCGCGCACTTCTCTCTTGATTGTCTCTAGAGCTTCATCGGTTAAAAGTTTGTTGTTGACAATAGTTTGTCTTTGATCTGCAATTCTTTGTTCAGTAACCGTAACAACAAACGCTTGGTGTAGTTTTCGGCGGAAAGCTGTTGAGTCTGTTTCGGGTCGTGTGATATAGTAATATGTGCGCATGATTTATGTGTTAATATCTTGGGTCCACTTCATACGCACTCGTTTTCTTCCTGCTAAGGTGGTCTCAGGTAATAAGACACTGCCTAACTGAGAAGCACTCCTAGCAGTTACAGTCCTTCTGAATGTATTTTGACTGTTATCATTTGTGTCGGCATTTTGATTGTTTTCGGGTATCGCGGTCGCAGTCTGCCGCATTCTTCTTGTCTCCCTGCGATCACTACCGGCTCGCATGCTGTCACTTCTAGCGGTGGCTCCAGAGGTGCCTTAGTGCCCCCAGGAGGTAGCGTTTTTCAGAGGTCTGAATAAAAATCCTTTTTTCTCCATTGGGAGATCGCAGTTGATGTTCATGTGGTATTAAAATGTTACCACACTACTTCCTGGGACGTTACTGATACTTGTAACTATCCAGGGATCATCAACCACTTGCTCGGGCCCTGGAGTCACCCCCCAATAACTTAATCATTAGTTACCCCTGGGGGTTTATTATTAAATAAGTAACGATTCATTTTATCTACATATATGATCCCAAGGGACAATATATTTAGAGGAAAAAAGAAATATATATATGACTCATAAATATTGTAGAAGTCTGGACTTAGAATCGAAATCTGTACCAAACTATACCTAACCAGTTATTTATCATTAAGAAAATCTCCTTATAGGTATTTTAATGACTTGTGATCTATTTTCAAGGTATTTTTTTATGAAACGTAATGCTTTGTACCAGCATTTTTTTAGTTTTGTAATAAGTATGGTGTGGTGCAGGGTATCGAATGCCTTAATTAAATCAATGTATACAACTACTACAAATTTTCTACATTCTAAACTGTTGTTTATGACATTTGAAAACTCATTAAGTAACGTCCCAGTATTTCTTCTCGGTCGAAAACCAATATTGATAAATTGGAATTATTTTACTATTTTCAAAAAATGGCTGAACTCTATTATTCACAATTTTTTCCAGTATTTTGGACAAAGCAGGAACATTTTCTATGGGTCGATAGTTTTGTATATCCCCCTTAGGAACTTTTTTATGTAAGGGTGTTACAATTGAGGTTTTCAAATCGGAAGGAATATATCCTGAGTCAAATAACGAATTGAAAATGTTTAATAAAACATTGCTGAGAAAATTGAAATTATTTTTAATGTCAATTAATCTTATGTCATCAACGCCCGGGCCTGTACATTTGATATCACATTTATAGCGGATTCCAAATCTGACATATTAATATTTTTTTTTTTTTTTTTTTTTTTTTTTTTTTTTTTTTTTTTNGGGGGTTTTACCCTCCATTCGCTGGAAACTTGCAAACCAGCTACCCACATTGACCTCACCCAGCCTGGGTTGGGCCGGAAAAAGCCAACGATACGTGACCACGCCCGGACGTTGCTTAACTACATATTAATATGTTCGAAGCACAAAGATCTGTCATTGTGAATGGGAGAATACTCATGAGACTCCAAAGTTAAGTTGGGGCCCAAATTTGACTGTGGCGTTACTATTACAAAGCAAGGCAGAATCAAATGAATTGGGAAAATATTTCCCCACAATTTCTGTAATAGCTTTTTTTCTTTTTCTTCCCACATCAGCTCGTTAAATAGTGTCCATATTTTTTACTTTCTCTTCCTAAAGAAGAAAACTATTATAAGAGAAAATTTGGACATTTTTTGGCCCAAAAAATCGTCTGACGGGAACCCAAAACCAAAAATGAAGTTCAAATATGTCATTTCCTATTGCTTTTGGGCCATATTTGGACTATTTCGGGTTATTTTCGAAATATTTGGAGCCATGGGGTCCAAAAAACCAATATTTCCGACATTCCACGTCGGACGTGTGCGTGGGACGTACTACGTACGTACGGAATCGTGTGCAAAGATCTGGAAGCCAAATTGCTGGTCCGATTTTGATTAAATTTGGTAAGGTCATCTTTGAGCAAAATGCCCGAAAAAAATACCGTATTTTTCTTTTTCTCGATATCGCCCCCAGAGGCGGTCCTAGCCCCCCAAACATGTTTTTTGGGACCGAATCTCTAAAATCCGAACCACATAACCAATTTTGATGATATTTAATCATTAATTATGAAATCATTTTATCTAAAATAAATGGTCTCTCGCGGGTGTATCCCTGTCAGGGGCGCCACCAGGGGCCAAACAAGGTGCTTAAAATAGAAATACCTTTTAAAATAAAACAGAAATTTCACATGATTTTTTTAAAAAAAATAATGTCTAGAGCCGACAGGGATCATTCAAAGTATTGAAAATTTTATTTAACCTCTAAAATGAAAACCACATAACCAATTTTGATGAAATTTAAAATGGCTAACTATGGCATATTTTTATGAAAAAAATAAATAAAAAATAATGGGCCCATGTGAGTGCGTCTTTCTCAGGGGCCCGTCAGTGGGGCCCAATAAGCTCCTTTAATTGACTATCGATTTAAAAGAAAACGGTCCCTTTTATTTAATTAAAATTCAAAACAATTGATGTCTGGAGCCTAAAGAGATTATTCGAGTCATTATAGTCACTGTTTTGCAGCATTTAGTCAGAGTCCCCCCCTTTGTTTAGAAACAAGAGTCACTGTTTAGGACCAAGAACGTCGCAATTGGATCAAATATCTAAAATCCAAACCACACAACCAATTTTGATGAAATTTAAAATGAGTAGGTAAATGGGGCATTAGTTTCTTTATATATATAAAAAAAAAATGGGACCATGTGGGTGGGTTTTTGACAGGGGCACCACCAGTGCGCCCCGGTAGGGCCAAAAATATGATAAAACTTAAATTTTTGTCTGATTTTGATAAAATTTGGTATGCGCAGTAGTCCAAATATTATAATCGACAACTTTTGGTATTTTGTAGTAATTTTGGTTTTGGGGCACTTTCAGGGGCCCACAAATGATTAAAACATAAATTTCGTCAGATTTTGATAAAATTGGTATGCACAGCCAACCAAGTTTTATTTGACAATTTTTGGTGTTTTGTAGATTTTTCGCTTTTGGCACCTCGGTAGGGTCCCAAGTTTGATACATAAATTTTGTCTGATTTTGATTAAATTTGGTGGTATGCGCAGTTGTCCAAGTATTATAACTGACAACTTTTGGTATTTTGTATTAATTTTGCTTTTGCGGGCCACAAATGAAAAAAAAAAAAAAAAAAAAAAAAACAATTCGTCCGATTTTGATGAAATTTGGTATGCACAGCCACCCAATTATTATATTTACATTTTTGGTGTTTTGTTGATTTTTTGTGTTCGGCGACAAGGTAGGGTCCCAAGTATTATAATTGACAACCTTTGGTATTTTGTAATAATTTTAAATTTTGTGGCCCCGGCAGGGGACCACAAAATTTTGTTTGATTTTGATAAAATTTGGTATGCACAGACAACCAAGTAGGCACTATATTTGTCAATTTTTATAATTATGTAGAATTTTTTTTTGGGGGGGTCCCAATAATGGAAAAACATAAAATTTGTCTAATTTTGAAAAAAAATAAATATATAGAGTCACCTAAGTATTATTTGAATTATGAAAATGTTTGATGTTTTGTAGATTTTTTGCTTTTTGGTCCTCGATAGGGGCCCATAAAAGAAAAAACATAAAATTTGTCTGATTTTGATAAAATATGTTTTGCGTATTAAGGTGACAATTTTTGGTATGTCCTAGAAATTTTGGCTCCTGAAATTTGAAATTTGCCACCCCTGAAATCTGCCACTCTAGGATCTAGCTCACTCAACGATTGCCTTGTATAATTCTAGGAATAAAAAAAATCTGCTAATGTAACACATGGAATTATGTTTTTAAAAAAATACTACTAAAGAGCAACTTCAGCAGCCGTAGGCTGCCAAATCTTTTTAAACTAATACTGTCACTAAAGAACAATGTCCACAGCCTAAGGCTGCATAATCTTTCAAAATAATACTATCTCTAAAGAGTGATGTTCACAGCCGAAGGCTGCAAAATCTTTCAAATTAATAATATCACTAAAGAGCAATATCCACAGCCGAAGGATACAAAATCTTTTGAAACTCATATTATCATTAATGAGCAACGTCAGCAGCCGTAGGCTGCAAATCTTTTTAAACTAACACTATCACTAAAGAGCAAAGTCCACAGCAGAAGGCTGCCAAATCTTTTTAAACTAATACTGTCACTAAAGAGCAATATCCACAGCCGAAGGCTGCAAAATCTTTTGAAACTCATAATATTATTAAAGAGCAACGTCCACAGCCGAAGGATGCAAAATCTTTCAAATTAATACTATCACTAAAGAGCAATGTCCACAGCCGAAGGCTGCAAAATTTTTGAAACACATAATATTATTAAAGAGCAAATTCATCAGCCGCAGGCTGCCAAGTCTTTTTCAACTAATACTATCACTAAAGAGCAAAGTCCACCGCCGAAGGCTACATTATCTTTCAAAATAATACTGTCACTAAAGATAAATGTCTACAGCCGAAAGCTGCACAATCTTTCAAAATAATACTATCACTAAAGAGCAATGTCCAAAGACGAAGGCTGCCAAATCTTTCATGAAAATAATATCTCTAAAGAGCAAAGTCCACAGCCGAAAGCTGTAAAAACTTTCAAAATAATACTATCATTAAAAAGTATTGTCCACAGCCGAAGGCTGCACAATCTTTTTAAAAATCAACGTCAGCAGATAAAATT
Source organism: Pachypsylla venusta (assembly GCA_012654025.1). Lineage (NCBI taxonomy): Eukaryota > Metazoa > Arthropoda > Insecta > Hemiptera > Aphalaridae > Pachypsylla > Pachypsylla venusta. Next base: position 245,069 of record CM022881.1, read on the forward strand.
ATAATAATAATATCACTAAAAGACTTCAAAGTTTTTAAGAACAACATCTACCTACATTCGATGGAAGTGTGACAGAATGATTAAGGAAGAGAAAGTCTAGTTCGGTTTTCCGTACCATTTATTTATGTTGTTTTCTAACTAGCGAGCTTAATTTATTTCGAATTGCTTGATATTGCACCTTTGGTTCCGAATCGTTCTTTTTCGCTTTCCATCGATTAAATATCATTTCCTTTTCATGAATTAGTTTTTTAAATTATCAGTAATCCATGGTTCCCACCCGTATTCGTATGTAAACAACCCACTCTCGTTGGGCAAAAGTTTGATCAATTTTGATTAAACAATCACACCGCAAGTTTTCTCTTAGAGTGGGCCAAAACAAGGCATTGCTATGAAAACTTTTTCTAACACACACTGTTTGAGAAGAAAAGTAAAAATGTTAGGTCAGATTGAATTTTTACGCAAAGTCCTCTTAAAATTAGAATTAATTTTAGGCTCGTGTATTGCCCCAAAGGCTAATTAATGTATTACAAATGTACACTTGCCATTATGCGGGACAACGAATTAGGTACAAAGCTTTCGTATAGCTTACAAAATATAAAAAAAAAATTTATAAAAAGAATCGTAAAATAATAAAAAAAATTTACAAAAAAAGACAATATTGATTCTAATTGAAATTATTAGGGCGAGCTTTCAATAGCACTCAGGCTATCATCCTTAGTCACCCTCCAAGGAAAGACATTTTCCCTGGAGGAAAAACGTGGCTAGGATTTAATAGGATTAAACCCTGGGTAGGATTCATTTTCTAAAAGGAAAAAAAGGGGGGGGGGAATCTTTCATTTACATTAAATTGTTTTATAAAATCTCATTCTATCATTTTATTGTCATTCTATATACATACGAAATGCTTATTCAAAATCGGATTTAGGGGAAATATTGGTAGTGGGGGATTCCTTTTGATAAAAAGAAATCAAAAGGTACACCTTTCTACAGGATACAACCAAATGAGACATCTCCGATCAAAATCGATTCGGTAAATTTTGCTGTAGCCCTGTCAACGTCCAAGAATATTAAGAAGATGAAGGAGACTAAAATATTGTAAAATTACCATTTTGAGAAGCTTTTTTCGTTATTCCCGTAACATCATCAGACCCGAGTTATGATAGAATGATGTGAACACTATCACAACTTGAGACGAATCGAGGTTGAAAAATTCAGGTATCAAGTAGGTTTTGGTAAACCTTGAGGTTGTTGTTTACGTCACTCTTGTAATTTACTGTGGAAGAATTTTTATTAATGTGGAAAGCTTCTAAAAATTTCCGTTTTTTATTTTTATTTTCATTACCTATGATTTTTATTTTCACAAAACTAAAGTTATATTTTAGATCAAATGCATAGTTCGATAAAGCAGTGTCATTCTTTTCTTTTTTAAATCATATTGATATTGGTACATGCGTTTTTTAAGATATTAACCAGCTTCACCTATGTAGTTAGCAGGACCATCAATATAGTTAATTTTATAAAAAATACCAGAATTATTTTCCTTTTTTACAAGGTCTTTAAGGTTTGAAACAAGTTGTTTTTATTTTTATTGCTACTAAAAATGGTATCTTCGTCAACTATGTGGTTCTCAACTAAAGATAGGTCAACTGTTTGGTGTGCTGTTCTTCTGGTGCTATGTCATTTGTTCATGTTCACCTATGGTAAGTCAATATCTTTATTTATTCTATCTTCCCGTGTCTTGTGAGTGTTCAAAGTGGTATCTTCGTCCACTATGTGGTACTCAACTAAAGATAGGTCAACATTTTTCAATATTTTTATGGTAATATTTTTATGGTAAGTCAATATCTTTCAAGTGAGCAAACGTGTCAAACCAAATTAACTATTCTTCTAATTAGCTTTATTTTCCAAAAACGGGGGTGAAGAACATCGAAGAAATCGTCATCCATCGCCAGGGCCCTGATTCGCCCGAAATCTTCGAAAAGCTACATCTGCGAAAAGTAAGGTAAGGCTTTTATCGTTCCTCTTTTTTTTTCGTGGTTGTGGTTTGTTCACTATAATATCTTTTATTGTCTTAGCGTCCAGTCCATCCTATAGCCTCCTATCTCCTACGTTAATTTCCTCCGGGAAATTAATGAGCGAACCACCATAACCATTGGTCATTCCGCCCTAGATCGATACTAGTCCTTAAGTCGCAGTCCTTAAAAATCACTTTTTAGACACCTTCCATGTCATTGCCAAAGCCCTTATCGATTTGAATCTGCCCAGTCTTTCTGATTTCATTATCTCTCACATGGCGTTAAAATCTCTCCCCATCGATACACGCAAACTTTTCGAAAACGAGCTAGTCGGTGCTAGAAGTTTTCCAACTCTAGATCAGCTGGTTACGTTTATCAAGCGTAGATTGTCTGTGTTAGACATTATGTCTGATTGTCAGTCAAAGCCAACAAATATAAACATGACCAAATCATCTTTCATGGCAACCAGTGATATTGCACATCATTCAGGTAATAATGATAAAAATAATTTTACTTCCCCAACTTCATCGTGTAAACATTGTGGCAGTGTTTCTCATAAATTATCATCATATGATACATTTTTGAAATTAAGTTTACTTGACAAGCGTAATTTAATCAAAAAATTACAGCTTTGTTTCGCTGGTTTTGGTCCGCATAGCATCAAGCAGTATACTTCCAAATACTCCTGTAGAGTTTGCAATCAACGTTCCCACCACACTTTGATTCACGATTACACTCGTGACTCTTCATCACGAAGTGCGCCCCGTAGCGAATTCTAAGAAACTGACCTTCTCCTCCCCCTCTTCTAAATCGGCTGGTACTTCTTCGTTCCTTCGTCCACTTCACCTGTCACTCGATTCCTAAAAATATGAATGTTAAGTCTGTCCTCCGTGTTTAAGATTTTAGCGGCGCTTGGCATAACATTCGTCTGGTAATAGAACCTGGTAGTATGGTAAGTTTCGTGACATCAGCGTTAGTACAGACGTTACGTCTCACCAAAACTAGTTGCCACTTGGATGTTGCCGGTATTGGCAATTCGAAACTACTATCAGCTAGGGGCAAAGTCCATCTGAAAATTTCCTCTTATTCTAGTGACAAAAATCCTGATGTCTCAGCCATCGTTCTACCCACCATATCTGCTGAGAGCCCCTGTCAAACCGTTTCTGTTGACATATCAGATAAGTTTTAAAATATTCCGCTCGCCGACTATTTGATTTTTGAAAAATCTTCAAAGGTCGATGTTTTATTAGGTCCTGCCCATTTTGCAGATATTATCCAACCAGATAAAATAATATTTCCTGGTATTCCTGCGCGTCTGTCCACTATTTTCGGATATGTCCTTATTGGTGAGATTGAGCACACCCCAAATACTTTCTCAACTCAATCATCGCTCTTCTCACTTAGCCTGGAAGAAGATTCGCTCCATAGCACAATAAGGAAATTTTGGGAAGTAGAGGAAATATCGTCACCAAAACCTAATAACCCTGAGGATATTCTCTGTGAGTCTCATTTTTCAAAGACCCATTATCGAGACCCTCAGGGCAGATTTGTTGTATCTTTACCATTTAAAGATCAATCGCCACCCAATTTGGGAAGCACTAGAAAGATAGCGCTTCATCGACCCCTACGTCTCGAAAAGAGATTATCGAAAGATCCTCCCATAAAGACCCTTTATCATTCTGACATTCAGGGTTATACAAGATCAAAGTGGGCTCACGATTATTTACACACCCTCATTCAGCGGCCCAAGTGACACAAAAAAAAACACTTAATTTTACAGGTTGATGACATCGCCCTTATCACCAATAAACTCCAAGGTCCTCTTCAATGGCCATTGGCCAAAGTTGTTAAAAACTTTCCCGGTCTCGATGGTCACGTTCGTGTTGTTGAATTGGCGACCGTCAATGGCAATTTCACGAGACCTGTCCACAAAATTATTCCTCTTCGTAAGGACACAGATTAGATCTGAGTTTCACGGAAACCATCCTGTAAATATTTTTCTTTTTTCTATCTATCTATACCTATCCATTTCTTACCTATTTGTTGCATTTGCCAACTTTTGTTGAGTAATCACTAATTTCCATTTTTTTTTTTTTTTTAAACGATTTTGGCCATCTATGGACCACGTGAAACAACTGAAGCCTGACAGGTTCTCCCTTCGTTCTCCTCTTTTCTCCTATGCCAATAAATCTTAAATTCTCTCCCGGTGATGTTCCCTTCTCTCCTCCGTCCAAGCAGCTCCTGTACTCCTTCACTTTCTCTCCTCAAATCCAGTAAACTGTTGCACCTTCCCTCTGAGTTCTTTCCTATTTTGAATAACTTCCTTGGTGATGTTCATCTTTGACAGATCCGATTTCACCTCCTTGAACAAGGTCACCTGAGTTTTGGGATTTTTATCATAAAAATCAAATATCCTTTTTGTCAGCCTTCCAGCGTTCATTCCTTTCAGGTAAGCACATACTGAAACCCTTCCTTTTTTCATGGTATCTCCCATCTTCTCAATTTTTTCATACAGTTCTTTGTTATTGCGCAATTTTCAAATTCCTTTATCCAATTAGGGACCCAGTATTCTCCTCAAGATTTTTCTCTCTTTCTTTTCAATATCCTCCATTTGTTTAATGTTGTTTATACATAAACATTCCGACGCATAAAGACATTCGGGTTTTATCACCGTTTCATTGTGCCTTAATTTAGCATTAAGAGAAATGGCCATTTCCATTTTATTTAATCTTGTTTTTTCCCCTCTCTGTCCAGGGCGTTGGCCTCAATTACTTCCCCTAAATATTTGAATTTGTTTACTTTATTTATTTTACCATATTTTGTTTCTATTTGCTTTGGAGCTTCTTTGATTTATTATTATTTCCATTTATTATTAATTTTATTGTTTAATTTTCCTTTATAGAAATAACTCCTTTGAGATATCCATCACCACCTTTAGCGTTCTTAATTATTACCTCATAATAATTAACCCATACCAAGGACGTAGCCAGCATCTGGCCTAGGGGGGGGCAGCTGAGATTTTCATATCGGGAGGGGGGGGTCGATAAAGTAAATTGTGATTTGTTTAATAATAAACCCCTAGGGGTAACTGATGATTCAGTTATTGGGGGGGGCGACCCCAGGGCCCTAACAAGTTGTTGATGATCCCTGGATAGTTACAAGTATCAGTAACGTACCAGGAAGTAGTGTGGTAACATTTTAATACCACATAAAAACGCTACCTCCTGGGGCGCAACACCAGGGCACTTCTGGTGCCACCGCTAGAAGTGACAGCATGCGAGCCGGTAGTGATCGCAGGGAGACAAGA
>CM022881.1:270697-289113 GCA_012654025.1 Pachypsylla venusta
AGGTACATTTCATAAAATAATATAAGAAAAAAAGTGCCAAAATATGGGATCGATATGGGTACTATTGGAAAATAAACTTGCTGAAATCGCTTCAAATAAAGAAGATTTTGAACAAATTCTTTGAAATAAAGAAGATTTTGAACAAATTCTTTGAAAAAAGAAATCAGTTATTCGACCACACAGCATTTTTTCTCACCAGGGTGAGAAAAAATCTCTATAGTGGACCGTTCGTGTTCTGCGGCGGAAGGGGACCACTCACGGGTAAATATAATTTTTGTAAATGAAATTCTTCTTTTTGATTTCTGCAGCGCACCTTTTAAACGTAACTAGTATGATTGATGTGTCATTTCTAGATTATATTTACAATCCAACGATTTAGTTAAGATTGCACAAGAAATTGTTTTTGTGTATATTTCTGAGCTAATAAAAGCTAAATCAAGTAGGGGAAGGTGGGGGAATTCTGCGCACCTAAGCGAGAAACGTTTTAGAATCCTTACTGTTAGACTTAGAAAGTTAAAACCGGTAGAAATGAACCTCAAATATTGTTGGCCAACTAATGAACAAGCCCGAAGATTATTATGTTGCACAGATTTCAATTTTTTTTTTTTTTTTACAAGAAAAGTCAAATGCGCACGATTCCCCAACCGTCCGGTAATGGTGCGCAGGGGTCAATTTTCAAGGTCTTCTTTCTCTGGACCTTTTTTAGCATCTTTTATTTTTTTCTTATTCTCCACTTCCTCCAGCAGTTTTCTTTTGGGAGTGCTTGTGAGAATTTCAGGAGTGTAGTTTTGTACGTAAAATCTTAGTTGGTTGAACAATATATGGGAATCGTGCGCACCCACGAGCACAATTCCCCCCAGAATTATTTATTTTTAAAATTAATTAAAAAATTACAACCACTTTTGAAAACAACACAGCACTGATCACAGTTTACGCACAATAATTCAACATTTTTCATACATAAACAATTAAAAAATTAACGGAAAAGTCACAACTTAACGTCTAATTACTGAACATTAAAAATTATAATACTTGAATTTGAAACAATCGTCGAGCGCTCAGTGCTCACAGATCAAAACAAAAACGAACTTCTGATAAAGTAGTATCACTAACTCTCACTAGGGGGAGACTGTTACAGTGGTCGTGTTCCATCAGATCCGAGATATGTAGGTGCGCACCATTACCCGCTGCGCACGATTCCCCACCTTCCTAAAATGTTTGTATGAACCTAATGGGATTAGGTATATAAAGTTCAAGAATTTTAAATTATGTATAAATACATAAAAAAAAATTGTCCAAAATTTGCCGCCCCTAAAATCTGCCGCTCTAGGCTCCAGCCTACTCAGCCTATTGGTAAATCCAGCACTGGCCATGCGTGTCATTAGCACTTAATATACCTAATTTCAGCATTACATTATATACCTGGGCGCCACCTTTTCCTGCTAGGGTTTATTTGCAACTGCAGCCACGTAAACGTAAATAGAAGGAAAACTTGCGACAGTCAAAATGAAGTTGAAATACATACCAAAGTTTAAGTCTCTAGCTCTTACCATTGTCTTTTTAGACAGGATTGATGAAAAACGCTATAAAGCGGTATATTGGATTGCACCGAAAGGTTTTGAAACTTACTGAGACCCCAAATACACAATACCAAATTTAAAATCTCTAGCTCTTACCATTGTCTTTTTAGACAGGATTAGGTGATGAAAAACGCTATAAAGCGGTATATTGGATTGCACCCAAAGGTTTTGAAACTTACTGAGACCCCAAATACACAATACCAAATTTAAAATCTCTAGCTCTTACCATTGTCTTTTTAGACAGGATTAGGTGATGAAAAACGCTATAAAGCGGTATATTGGATTGCACCCAAAGGTTTTGAAACTTACAGAGACCCCAAATATGACATCAAATTTTCAGTTAAAGTCTCGTACTTTTTTGGTCAGCAAGCTATGCTGATATCCCAGTTATTTATAAACATCTCGTTCATTTATTGACTCAATCAATCCACCTTTTGCTAGTTGAATTTCGCCGGTTTGGCACTTTCCTTTATCGACACCTTGTATTTGTCAAGCCCAAACTACATACATATATCCCTGGAGAACTGTTCCACTATTGCCAAATAGGTCGTCGCGAAAATTTTCGAGAAAGAATGTAAACAACTACAGACCTATTTCTTTAACATCAAACATTGCTAAACTATTTGAAAAATGTTGTAAATACAGAGTCAAACTTTACCTAGAATCAAATAATCTGATCCTAGATAATCAATATGGATTCAGAAGAAACATTGGAACTGATGACGCCATTTGTAATCTAACATCTTTCCTATACGAAAATCTCAATAGGACTAAATCTAAAAAAGTATTGGATGTCTCCCTTGATATATCAAAAGCATTTGACAGTGTAAACAAAGAAACATTAATATTCAAGCTAAATGAAATTGGTATATCAGGAAGTCCATTACAATGGTTCAAATCCTATTTAGATAACCGGAAACAAAGAGTTAGATTGAATGGTGTCGTTGGTGACAATCTAAATCAGCTATATGGCGTTCCACAAGGAACAGTATGCTCGCCAATGTTATACAACATTTATACAAATAAAATTAAATTAATAAGTACTGCTAGAGTGTTTACATTTGCAGATGACACCCTGTTAGTGTATATAGATGATGATTGGGAGGACCTTCATTTACAAGCCAATATAGACTTAAATCGAGTGTACAAGTGGTTTAAAACACTATCATTACACATAAACCCAACTAAAACATGCTATATGACAGTTACACTCACGAAAAAAGGTCAACCAACACAATCAGAACTAAAAATACACACATGTCACAACACAAACCAATGCACTTGCACTACACTCTGCAGAGTCTCTACATTTAAATATTTAGGAATTATAATTGATAATAATTCTACTTGGAAAAAACATATTGACTTATTGATCACAAAAATAAGAAGACTATTCCATGTGTTCTACAATATGAGATACATAATCACCATATCAAACCTACAAAAACTCTATTATGGATTTGCCCAATCTATATTACAATATGGAATCATAGGCTGGGGGAAGTGCAATGATTACAACAATAGAACCTTTAATAAGAACACAAAATATATTATTGAGAATCATACACCCCCCCCCCCCCCCCCCACACTTCGACACAAGATTTGGAAATACTCTTCCCAAATCTTTAGAAGTGGGAGTATCAAATATTGTTTTTTCTTATTTATTTGTTTATTTTTGTTATATTCAACAATAAAAATATATTTGAAATGTTAAAAAAAAAAAAAAAATATTCGGGACACAATTAGAGCCCAGATGGGACCTATATACCATCCAAATCGGTCAACGCTAAGTGGCAAAAGTGCCCATCACGACGGAAAACGGATTTTTTTTAATTCGATTTTTGGATTCTAAAGTACCTTGAAACGTAAAATATCAAATTTTGAGTGGGGGAAGGGGGGTTTCTCGTTCTTGAAGATTCCAAAGGTTCATTGTAAAAATAAAAGAAATCGTTTGATAACTTACACTAGATATTTTGACATTTCCCGGTTGACAATTGAAAAAATATATCATTTTGACGGGGCCCCCAACTCTTCAAAGTATGTAGTAAAATCTAATTTAGGAAAGTACAAGTAGGTACCTACTACCTAGGAACTTAATAAACAAACGAGTATTGCAACATAAGCAAATTGGTTAGTGTAGGATACACTAGGTACCCTCTTAATATTCCTTTGAAGTTTAATCTAGGATATAAATTTCATCATGAAAAATATTTTCTGTGAAAGTCCTACGGGCCCCACGGAAGGTTAATCCGGCCCTGGATTCAATATCCATGTTTATCATTCAGTGATGTCCTGCAATATCCAGTTTGATTTTGGAGATAAACGCTGGATCCAGTATCAATATTTATCATTCAGTGATGTCCTGCCATCTCCAGTTTAATTTTGGAGATGAACGCTGGATTCAGTATCCATATTTATCATTCAGTGATGCCATCTCCAGTTTGATTTTAGAGATGAACGCTGGATTCAAAATCCAATTTATCATTCAGTGACGTCCTGCCATCTCCAGTTTGATTTTAGAGATGAACGCTGGATTCAATATCCATATTTATCATTCAGTGATGTCCTCCCATCTCCAGTTTGAGTTTAGAGATGAACGCTGGATTCATTATCCATATTTATCATTCAGTGATGTCCTACCATCTCCAGTTTGATTTTAGAGATGAACGCTGGATTCAATATCCACATTATCATTCAGTGATTGCTCCAGTTTGATTTTAGAGATGAACGCTGGATTCAATCTCCATATTTATCATTCAGTGATGCCATCTCCAGTTTGATTTTATAGATGAACGCTGGATTCAATATTCATATTTATCATTCAGTGATGCCATCTCCAGTTTGATTTTATAGATGAACGCTGGATTCAATATCCATATTTATCATTCAGTGATGCCATCTCCAGTTTGATTTTATAGATGAACGCTGGATTCAGTATCCATATTTATCATTCAGTGATGTCCTGCCATCTCCAGTTTGATTTTTAGGGGGCTGCCAATAAGTATTACTATAATTATCTTCGGTAGTCAAAACAGAAGTAGGTCCAGGCTGAAATAAGGAAAAAAAAATGTTAATTGTATCTTCTTTTGAAAGATAGGCGTAGTGACCGAGTGAATACAATAATAATAATATTTTATTGTAAATTAGTTCTTTAAAAAAATGGTTGTGTGTACTTATGTACGCGCGTGAGAAGTTATACTTCTTTTTTAAAATTAACTTATCAGCTGTGCCAAATTTAATTGCAATCGGATAAGTAGTTTCAGAATCGGATAAGTAGTTTCATATACATAACAGAATCAGAACAATGCGAAGAACTTGCTTTTGCTGTTTAAAAATTATTTCAGCCAAGCTCACTCCTCCCCAGAATCTGATGCAATAACTTGCAACCGAAACAAAAAGTTGCTTATAATTGGCCAGCATAATTTTTAAGGAATTTTTTTCACTAAGTTTATAAAATAGAAATTTAAAAGAGTTTAGCCTGTCATATAGAGCATAGATATGTTCAGTCCATCTTAATCCGGAATCAATGTTGAGCCCCAGCAATATAGCCCCTCTGATGTCATTGATTCTCTCATTAATTTTTGTCTGCATTGTTCTGCAAACCATTAACAGAGCACCAATTTTGAAGCTGAGTGGAGACCATGTTTATTTCCTGAGCAACAATGATATTTAGGTAAGGAACACACATTTTGGGGGAAAAGGACAGGTGCAAATGATTCAGAACTAAATAACATATGTTATTGTTAATGTTCTCATCGACCCTCACTGTGTCGACAGGCCAAGGAAGGCGGCCACTCAAACAGGTTCTGTTCATAACGCTGACGGCTCTAGATTGATTGGGTTAGATGGGCAGTTGAATCAATGATTTACATCATGAGCAGGGGTTTAGCAAGGGTTTATATACCAGCTCTTTGAAGAAGTATCTGGAGCAGCACGGCTGGGATGAACACCTCAAAAGGAAAAAAAACACAGTGAGTTGTTGTCGGAACGGTGTTGATGGTCTTTGGCCGTGCCCGAGGGCACGAGTAGCCCCGGTGCGAAGAACCAATCATCGGGCCAAATCACGTATCAATAAAACACCTCATAAATCACATATCAATAATATGAGGTGTTTTATGATCTCGTGGGTCAATTATCTCTAATGGCAATTTATTTAGGGTGGGGTAGAGTGGTAGAGGACTCGGCCAAGTTGTTAAGACGATTGACTCTAGGTCGGGAGGTTGTGGGTTTGAAACTCTCTCGGTACGAAAATTTTCTGATCGAATTTTCTTGATTTCAGAGTGGCATGACTGTAAAAAGGAGTGCCCTGAAGTACCCAATGTGAAAGCGGTACCGTGGCATAACTTTTTTTTTTTAAAAAATGGGTGTGTGTACTGTGGACTTACGTACGCGCGTGAGTAGTTATACTTTTTTTAAAAAAATAAATTTAATAATATTTCAAAAAATCTTCAACGGAAAGAAGAAAAAGAAACTACAAAAAATCATCATCCGTGTCGACTTCAAACTCAAAACATTGAGTGAGGTCTAGAGTTCACTGAAACTCTCTCTCTCTCTCTCTCTCTCTTCATAGTCGTCGACATTGAGTGAGGTCTACAGTTCACTGAACTACTATCTCTCTCTCTCTTCATAGTTGTCGACATTGAGTGAGGTCTACAGTTCACTGAACCACTATCTCTCTCTCTCTCTTCGTAGTCGTCGAAATTGAGTGAGGTCTACAGTTTACTGAACCACTATCTCTCTCTCTCTCTTTTCATAGCAGTCGACATTGAGTGAGGTCTACAGTTCACTGAACCACTCTCTCTCTCTCCCTTTATAGTCGTCGACATTGAGTGAGCACTGCCGTGCGATCAGATAAAATTAAAAAGAAAAATCAAAAAGGGAAATGGGCCAAAAACGACCCAGTGAAACTGAATGGGTTAAGTCAAACCAAACTTACTTGTTTGGATTTATTCTTTGGTTTTGAAGAAGTTGAACGTGTAATAAAATCTAGTGTGGAGTTGGAACATACTTTGGTTTCAGCTAAAACAAAAATAAAAAAAAATATTAAAAATACGTGAGAAAATGTATGATATAGCGTAGTGCCCAGATTGAAAAATATATGAAGCGCAGCGCCCAGATTGAAAAATATATGATATAGCGCAGCGCCCAGATTGAAAAATGTATGATATAGCGCAGTGCCCAGATTGAAAAATGTATGATATAGCGCAGTGCCCAGATTGAAAAATGTACAATATAGCGCAGTGTCCAGATTGAAAAATGTATGTTATATTTGGGATCTCAGGTAGCTCCGAAACTTTTGGGTTCAATTAAATATACCGCTGGCGGTTTTTACCGCTTTAAAGCACTTTTCATTCATCCTGTCTATAAAGAGCCAGAGACTTCAAATTTAGTAGGTATGTCAAATTTAGGGTCTAATTACGCCCCAGATTAAAATCGTCACGAGACCCCCCTCAATTTTTTTTTGCTCCCCAATTTTTTTTTGGAGGGGGGGTAAAAAGGTTTATTATTTTTTGCCAGAAAAATAGGTTTTATGTGTCACATAGGCAGAGTTTTTTTAATTTGGCTTAACGTGGAAGTTTTCCATGACTTTCGTCAGCATACCCGTATCAATTTGGATGATTTCTTCCAGAATTGCCTCCTTTAACTCTTCAAGGGTCCAAGGCGATGTTTGAAGACCTCAGATTTGAGGCAACTCCACAGGAAGAAGACACAGGACTCAAATCCGGCAACCGGGGAACATGTCCTGCGGAATCTCACGAGAACGATTGGCTGCATGGGTAGCCCCATACAGCATAAAGCTGATGATGTGGTCCTAAAGTTGTGAACTGAACTCAAAATTGTTTTTCGATCAAGAACTGGATCCGTGGAGTGCAAACCATACCTTGTGCGGAACGCCGTCTGAGTGGCTATAATGGTTCACTTTTAAAAGAAACAACTTGATAACGAACGCACGATGCTCGCTTGACCAAACCATTACGACAACTAAAAACTAGATATCATATCGTGTTGAATACCACAAACCCCTCGCTCATCCCACTATCACTCCCCCTCCCACGATTTTTTGAAAAGTGGAAATACTAATTGCCGCACCCTGTAAATGAAAAATAATTAATTTATTGAATTGATTTACAAACCGTTTGAGATTGATTTACCTTTTGACTGTGTAAGCTTGATAGTTTTCTGAGTTTCACTCTCTGAGACATCTGAATGAGACTTTATCTCGCTCTCTACTTCTATCTTACTGGACAAACAATTCGATACTTCTTCTGTTTTGGTTTCTTCTTGCTTACACAAACTTGAAACAGCATTAACTATCTCTCCGGTAGTTTTACCCAGTTGAGACGTGGACACGAAGGAAGTAGACGGCAAGGGAGGTACAAACGGTTTGAGATCAGGTAAAGACGCGGGCTTGGCAATGTTGATCAGTTTGCGCAATCGTTCTTCGTCTTTCTTTAAATTAATAAGTTTAATCTGAAATAAATAATATAGGTAGTCATTTTTTTTTTTTTTTTAAAAAAAAAATCATCATTTATTCTCATTTAATTGAATTTACAAAGGTACTTTTCCTAAGCTTTTAAAGCTTCTAAGATAAGTGAGATTGAATGACTGGGCAAAAAAGAGTCCTGGACAGCTGAGCATGACAATGACAAATTGCAGATTGGGTTAAGTTACTGCCATTTAATATTATTATTATTATTATTGTGATTTATTTTCTCAGCTTTTCGGGCTGATTTTTGGTTTATTCATGTTCAATAGAAACCTTTGGAATCGAAACGAAAAAAAATACCCCCCCCCCTCCAAAGTTTCAAGGTACGTAGAATCCAAAAATCGAATTAAAAAACGTTTGTCCGCCGTAAGCCGTGATGGGAACTTATGCCACTTAGCGTTGACGGATTTGGTATATAGGTCCCATCTGGGCTCTATTATGGCCCGAAACTTTTGGATGCAATCGAAAATACTGTTGGCGTTTTTTCCGCTTTTAAGCGATTTTCATTTATCCCCTCTGAAAGGGGAATAGTAAGAGCTAGAGACTTGAAATTTGGAGACTTCTTATTATGCCCCAGGATTGGAGGGAGGTAGTTTTTAGCCAGTAAAATAAAAAAAAAACATGCGTCACATTGGCAGAGTTTTTCAATTTTTGTACAAATCTTTGCTCAGTACAATGATTTTAGGGAAGAAATGAGCGAACCTACCTTTAATTTCTTTCGTTCTATTTTGTCCTCTAATGTTGCGTGATTCAATGAGGACATATAGGCATCCAAGGGATCATCCGCAGAATCCTCTTTGGATTCGCTTCTTCTAGTTTTGCTATCACTATTAACAAGCTTAGTTTCTGCGTCAGATATCTCTTGGACAATTGTTTTGTGTTTCTCAAGGAGAGTTTCATAGGTTTCAACTTTGTTCAGTTTAGATTGTTGTTCAAGTTTACGTTGACGTTTTGCTTCAACAGCACCTGCAAGAAAATGGATTATCTTAATAAGGCTTCCCTCTAGGGACCAGTCCAACTACGAACACCCTCCTTTTAATTACCCTTACCCAACGTCTCTGTTGTTGTTGTTGTAGCAGGCTCTCCTTTTTTGGCAAATTATGCATCATATTCAATTGGTAAGTCTAAGACTCGTGCAGTCTCAATTCGTGGGCAAAATTCCTCTTTACGGCCGTTTCCCTGCATCTAGGCCTCAACTGGGCTTTGTGCATTCTATAATCGTGAGCAAAATTCTTCTTTACGGCCGTTCCTCTACACCTAGGCCTCAACTGGGCTTTGTGCATTCTATAATCGTNGTAAGTCTAAGACTCGTGCAGTCTCAATTCGTGGGCAAAATTCCTCTTTAGGGCCATTCCCCTGCACCTAGGCCTCAACGGGGCTTTGTGCATTCTACAATCATGAGCAAAATTCCTCTTTACGGCCGTTTCCCTGCATCTAGGCCTCAACTGGGCTTTGTGCATTCTATAATCGTGAGCAAAATTCTTCTTTACGGCCGTTCCTCTACACCTAGGCCTCAACTGGGCTTTGTGCATTCTATAATCGTGAGCAAAATTCTTCTTTACGGCCGTGTCCCTGCATCTAGGCCCCAACTGGGCTTTGTGCATTCTATAATCATGAGCAAAATTCCCCTTTAGGGCCGTTCCTCTACACCTAGGCCTCAACTGGGCTTTGGGCATTCTATAATCGTGAGCAAAATTCTTCTTTACGGCCGTTTCCCTGCATCTAGGCCAAAATTGGGCTTTGTGCATTCTATATTCCTGAGCAAAATTCCTCTTTAAGGCTGTTCCCCTGTACCTAAGCCTCACCTGGGCGTTGTGGTTTCTAACTATGACTCATAGATCCTACCTGTCCTATCAAAGAAAGTGTCATCATCGCTGTTGTCGTCATCTTCTTCGAGGTGCTTCCGTCTACGGTGGGTCTTTGCTTCATGAGTAGCATTTCTTAGAAGTCCGTACCTAGAAGAAGAAAAATTGTACGGTAAAAGTAGTTGTAAAAGTAGAAAAGTAAAAGTGGACTGATTTAAAATATAGTTCTGCTGGAAAATTAAAGTTCGAATAAAATATCGGCACCAAAATTACACTTAAAAATATTAACATTTATATTCTATTTTAGTGGACATTACAGCATTATAATGCATTTTTAATAAGCACTCCAATATCACTCAGCATAAGCTATTTTTAATAGTTACTTTCTAAGTCCTACATTAATTTCATCCTTTCCAATTTTATTTGGGGTAGGGGTTGCTTTTCTTAATTTTACCATGCCACAACCTTTTGTTCGGTGCCTACTCTCTTTAGCTGTAACCCTTGCCTGCTTCTCACAGTGTCAATTGAAACTGCGTGGAAATTAGCTTTTTGGTTTGAAGCAGAGTTTTTTTAAGGGCTGGATTCCCTTCCTAACACCAAACATTCTGTATTTACACGGGCTTAGGACCTTCACCTAATGAAGTTGGTTTGCTCCCCTCGATGGCTACATTAAAAATAATCTCAGTCGATATCGTTTTAAAAAAATTCTACCCAACCAGTATTCAAACTCGGTAACTCCATGGTGCAATCCTAACCTCAGACGTAAAAAACACATTAAAAAATAAATTAACTCGGATAGTAATTCTGGAAAAATCAAGTTTGAATATAGATTATGCAAGCAATGCCTCCTCAAACTTACCTATCCAACATGCGACAAGCTGCCAAGGCACACTGTACAACATTCTTTTTTCCTCTGAGATCTGTCCGAGCCGTCATATTGTGTCCTATGAAACTCCCAGTTAGTAACTCCACTCTGCAAACGTACTCCCCAACGCCTCAAACTTACCTATCCAACATGCGACAAGCTGCCAAGGCACACTGTACAAAAACTTCTTTCTTTTTTCCTCTGAGATCTGTCCGAGCCGTCATATTGTGTCCTATGAAACTCCCAGTTGGTAACTCCACTCTGCAAACGTACTCCCCAACGCCTCAAACTTACCTATCCAACATGCGACAAGCTTCCAAGGCACACTGTACAACAACTTCTTTCTTTTTTCCTCTGAGTTCTGTCTGAGCCGTCATATTGTGTCCTATGAAACTCCCAGTTGGTAACTCCACTCTGCAAACGTACTCCCCAACGCCTTTGTCTTCTACGTCATAATTAAGTTCTTCACCTGAAACGGAATAATAAATAAAACATCTTTAGAAATATAGACGTTTGCATTGACCTTTGGGCAATATTTCCAAATTCCAAGGCAGTGCCACGATCTTTGGCCATAATTTTCAAATTCCATGACATTTGAGCAATATTTCTAAATTCTATCATATTTGGACATCCTTTGCAGATGATATTATGCTAATTGCAGAAAAGAAAGAAGATCTTTCATCACTTGCTGAAACACTCTTGAATGAAGCAAAGAAGGTTGGGCTAAATGTAAGCACTGAGGAAACCAAATACATGAATATAGCAGGCAATAGAAGAACAGTAGCAATCTTACTAGTAGGAAAATATCAATTGCCAACATGCAAGGAGTTCAAATATTTCGGCGTAACCAACAATAATACAATGAAAGAAGAAGTTGAGATAGAAAACAGACTATCATCAGCTAATAGATGCTTCTTTCAAACACATACCACCCAATCCTTGAGGAGCATTACCTACAAGAAGAGCCAACAATCTGAACCAGAAATCAATCTTACAGCGAATTCATACAAACACCGACAATAAAGTAATGGAAGGATGCATACCTAACCGAGTGCTCGGAACCAATGTGTTGCCAGAGATATACCAATCTGAGAAGAGTTTCCCTCGAACAACACGGAATACCGTGTTCCCCTTCTGGCTGGTGTCACCTTCTCCAAAATTACAAATCCAGACTTGACTCAAAATTACCAGACATTTGTCTCCTATGCCAGAACACCACCCATAACGTCCATCACCTCTTTGTTTGCCCAACCAAACCTACAGGTCTGGACCCGACATCTCCCTGGACAGACCCCGTGGAGGTCGTAGTCTTCCTTGACCTGGAAACGGACCAGTGATGTGGTCGCAAACGTTAACAACAACAACAATAGATGCTTCTGGTCGGCACAGAAATTGATGACAAGTAGAATCCTGTCACGAACCACAATCCTTCGAATTTATAAAACAATCATGCAACCTGTCCTGCTGTACGGTTCAGAAGTGTGGACACTGTCTAAAACATTTGAGAACAAAATGCTGAGAAAAATTTATGGAGCAATATGTGAAAATGGAACTTGGAGGATTAGAAAAAACAAAGAGATCTTTAATGAACCAGACATAGTTGTCAAGATCAGACATAGAAGAATTATTATTATTATTTGTTTATTGTGTTCAACAACCTTTGTGATTGTTGACACATTACAATTATTATACCTGAAAAAATAATAAATAAATTAGAAAAACTGATAAATAATAATTAAACATGAAAAAATAGTGTACCTAGGTATAAATTAGAATACCTGAAAAAATTTAGAACACCTGTAAAAAAATATATAAATTAGAATACGTGTCAAAGAAAAATACGTAAAGTTAAAAAATAAAAAGTGATAGGTAACAATATATAAAATACGTATATAAAAATCTGTAAAAAATTATAGGAATTCTTCTATGCAGTAAGGGGCTGATTCTAAAAGATCATTTTTTAACCGAATTTTAAATTCCCCCAAATTTCCCTCTCTCACGGGCGCGTTGATATTTTTGTAAACCCGGATACCCCCGTCCAAAAAGGATTGCCCAAACAGTGCGAGTGACGATGGGACCAACGAATGGACATTTCTAGTGTTGTACCCGTGTTGTATAGTCGGCAGTTGTGTTTATGAATCAGGCAACACATGTCCAACACCAGTTGTCCATAGAAGGTCAGAATACGTTTTTCTCTGAATAATTCTCGGCATGACACAATGTCGTCAAGACCAGACACGGCACGAAGAGTCCTTTTTTTAAGAATAAAGACCTCTTTCGAAAGTGACGATAGACCTCCAGAAAGCTATACCATAGCTCATGAGGGAGTGAAAGCACGAGAAAGCTATACCATAGCTCATGAGAGAGTAAAAGTATGAAAGAATGAGATGGACTGGACACGTAATAAGATTTGATTGCACCAAAAAGTTTCGAAGCTTTCTGAGACCTCAAATATGACATAGTTTCGCATTACCTTCTCTTTCAAACCATCCTCGAAGCGTTTTTTTAGGATCTTCTAAATAAAGTTCCTCGTTATTAGTTGCAGCGAATGGGTTCTCCGAAAGGTCCGTTTCCTCTTCGGCATCTTCTCCCATTCCCCAGTCAACGCCTTTATTTTCTTCTTTCTCTCTTGCTTCCTCAATTTCTTTTTCTTTTCTCTCTTTATCAAGTCGTCTTTGTTCTTTTAATTCTGTTACGGACATTTCCGATTCTTCTTCTTCGTCTTCGGGTGGACCCTGCAGAATGAGAAATCTGCAATAAGAAAAAAGTCCGTCAGATTTAGAATCATGGCATGAAGTTTTGTTTTGCGTCCCATGTATAAAATAGTCAATTGAAAATTTTTATGTATCAACTATAATTAATTTGATGAGACACGAGCGCTTTCGTCAGTTAGACATTCTCAACAGTTCACTTGAAAATGTCGTAATTATCATAAGTAATAAATAAATATTATGGTCTTTAAATTATTTTGTGGTGAACCTAATATTCTGTGTAAAGTTAAAGATCAACTTACCGAGTACTACTCCCAAAATTGATCATGTGTCCGACATGAACTTTCACATACATTTTCGGTTTAATTTTTGATCGATTCAAAAATGTACCGTGACTACTATCTAAATCATAAATATAAAATCCTTTGGACTCGTCTTTCTCGTCGAAAGTGGCTTTGTATTGAAGTACTGCGTGAAATCTGGAGATGTACGGATGTCGCATTGGAATATCGCACACGTCGGCTCGACCAATCACAAAAAATGATTTGTTTGAAATGTTAATTGTATTCACAATTTGACCAGATTTCAATTCCTGGAAAATATAAAATGACCAGAATTGAGGAAAGATTAAGTAAAAGAAGAATCCTCTCCGATGTTTTTGTTGTTGTAGCAGTGACATCGTTTCAGCACTCCTCTCCATATTCTCTCTCAATTGGAAAGTCCAGGAACTCGGCCACCTGGACAGGTTTATTCCAGAGGTCCACAGGAGTTAAGTGTAGTTGGCTTCGCTGGACAATTGAACAGGTGATTTGTATCATGTGAGCTCCCATGGCACAGGGGACATTCATCTCGGATGTTGGGATTAATTCTGAATTGATATGAGTTAAGGATCCGGATCTTAATTGTGCCAATTTTGTCCTAGTGTCTCGTGGTAAATATCTCTCCTCTAGTGATATAGGTGGTGGATGTGTGCCCAGTACCCGATTTGGTTTAAATCTATCTGTGGTGTCAGTGACTGTATTTGTATGAATACGCTTAAGACTAGATTTGAGTCTCCACGATGGCCGGTTCTACGCACCGAGACGACCTGGGAAATTGAAGGATCCACTCAAGGAGACAACAAATATACCAGCCAAGGGCCATCACATCTTCAGTGTGCGGAGCAGCCTCCTCTTCATGCTCAACTACACTCTCATATCCTCTCCGATGTCTAACATAAATTTGTTAAAAAAAAAAAAAAAAAGATGTGTTATTTACCTCGACATAAAAGTTGTCCTGTGGGGTGCCACCCCAAGATGGCTCCTTATAAGGAAACATCACATTTACTTTACTATTTCTATTTTTATTAACATTGATTAACTTATTATCAGCTTCCTTTTGGTTGCTTTCATCTTGGTTCTGAATACTATCCGGTTTTATTTCGATTTTTGGTTTCACTTTTAATTGTTTGACATTTATTTTATCATTTTTCTTTCCAATTAAAACTGGTTTTTTAAATACAGGAGATTCGTTTGATTTATTCAAATTTGCATTTATAATATTTATTTGATTTGTTGAAGATTTTTTTGACATGATTGGTAGTAAGTTTGGAATGACAAATGAATTTTTGTTGTCGTCTGAAGAGTTCTCGCTGGGATCACTAGTTTTAGGATGTTCACTTTCTATTGTAACGTCATCTGGAATTTGATTGTTATCAGCATTGGTTTTATGGTCTGACATGATAGATTTAATACGAAGATTCTGAAATTATAGAAAAGGTTCCTTATTAAGATATGACAGATTAGTTTATGGGTTTAATCCGTTTGCGTAGTCAAAATTAAACGGGCGATTCAGCAAAATGTGCAGAGAAGCGACGAAAATGTTATTTGAGAAAGGAAAAAGTTGGTAGCCAACTTTTTTCCTACGAAAGTATCCAGCGTCTATGGCACGTTGAATACACCAGTTCCCGTTAGATCACTGAAGTTAAGTAACGTCCAGCGAGGTTGTTCTATGTAGGTGTCCACGTGGGTTCGCGATTTCGTGATGCCGGCTATTTTTCTGGCCCAACCCAGGCTGGGTAAGGTCAATGTGGGTAGCTGGTTTGCAAGTTTCCAGCGAATGGAGGGTAGAACGCCCGTATTGAATGACTAACACATGTTAAAGAGACGTTAAGTCAAATTTAAAAAAAATGATAATAATAATTCCAAAACGTCTTTAATAATAGAAATAAAACTTAAATATTTTTTTAAAAAATAAATTAACACACAGGTCACCTCAAAACGNGCTGGTTTGCAAGTTTCCAGCGAATGGAGGGTAGAACGCCCGTATTGAATGACTAACACATGTTAAAGAGACGTTAAGTCAAATTTTAAAAAAGTAATAATAATAATTCCAAAACGTCTTTAATAATAGAAATAAAACTTAAATATTTTTTTAAAAAATAAATTAACACACAGTCACCTCAAAACGTTGCGACCAGAATGTTGCGAGATTCTCGCAGAGCAGCATCGCCCATTTGTTTTGCAAAGTTGCCGGGCAATGTTGCAGTCAGTGGGAAAGCACCTTAATAAATTCCGGCAGTGTGGGATAATGCACTTTTTTTTTTGCTAAAACTCCATGTTGACTGTGTCATAATAGGTGATGTGATTTTATAGCAATCTTTCGCTCTCAAGAAAATTGATCCATGTATAGGTACCATGGTTAGGTTACGTTCATACGACCATGACTCACTGACCAAAATACATAGATCAGTAATCTAGTCAGCGACGTATGGCTAAAGAACAAGGCATTTTTCCGTAACCAAATCGATTTTATATGATCCAAGGAAGATTTTACAAACATACCCCGTTTTTATAGCTTCAAAAAAAAAAGATTCAATAAAAACAACTTCTCACTGGATCACTCACCATCAGTGATGCACCTAGAATTTTCATTCGGGGGGAGGTCTCGGAAATCGAATTTTCGAGATGAAATTTAGAGGAAGTATGATGTAATCTACGGGATTTAGAGGGTATGATTGTGCATGGCAAAAGTGATTTTTTGATAGTCATTCCTACCCCTAAAATCGCCAGTCTGGAGAGGTCAAAATATGGGGGGGAGCTAAAATCTTCGGGATATTGAGGGTATGTTTGTGCATGGCAAAAGTATTTTTTTTGATACAGTCATTCCTACCCTTAAAATCACCAGTCTGGTGCGGTCAAAACATGGGGGGGGGTGAAATCTTCGGGATATTGAGGGTATGTTTGTACATGACAAACTTATTTATCCCCAAAATCGTTAGTCTGGTCTGGTCCGTGGGGGGGGGGGGGGAAGTTAAGACCCTCCAACAAATATCTACCTATGAATTGCATTAAATTACTTTAAGTTGTTGTTGTAGTAGCGGTTTTTGGTAAATACGTATTTTAGGGTAACTTTTCAAAAATGGGCGTAAAAAAGTTTCCTAACCCCTCTAACTGGGTTAAGGGAGCCGTAACAGACCTCGGCTTAAAAAATTGAAAGATTAAAAAACGTTTTTACGGCCATGCCTCTCTTTTTCTCGACCATTTTTGAATAGTTACCCTAAAATACAAGTTTACCCGGTTCTTTTCACAAAAGCAACCGTTCTTCCCATTTATAGATGCATGATTATTTAAAATGGTAGAAATAGATTGATATGAGTTTACCGAAAAGAAGTTGATGGTCCTTGGCTGGAACTGTGATGATATGCGTCCCAGGTCGTCCTGGTGAGTAGAACCGGCCATCGTGAGTACACATTGTTTTAAGTAATTTGTTCTACATGGGTGAACCGGTGAGGAAGCTATTTAGATGTATATACCAGTTAAGAGTGCGAAAAGTAATATTGGTTCGGTAAATATGTATTTTAGCGGAACCGTTCGAAAATGGTCGAAAAAAAAGAGAGGCGTGGCCGTAAAAACATTTCCTAACCTCTCAATTTTTTAAGCCAAGGTCTGTTACGTCTCCCTTAACCCAATTCGAGAGGTTAGGAAACGTTTCTTTTTTTTCGACCATTTTTGAAAGGTGCCCTAAAATACATATTTACCAATTGGTTCTATGACTGTATGCGAATAATAACTTAATTTTTATTTAATTCAGGGGTTCCCCCCCCCCCCACGGTAGTGTGAGCCACTCGTCACCAGTATCTTGCTATTGAATAGAAAAATATTTTTTTCTCTTGAGGAAATAGATTTGGAAAAAATGTAATTGATTCAGGATTCAGGTAAGTAGGTAGGTAGGTTAGTACCTAGGTAATTGTTGAACGCTCGATAGAAGAATTTTTCAAACACTATTATTAGAAGACCATCGGCTATTTACTTACTCCAAAACAGATAACGCTCAAGCCTATCGAGGATCTAAAGGTAGATTTTGTAGGAAAAATCCCTTGTCCTATTCTATCAATAAAACTTAAAAAAAAAAAAAAAAAAAAAAATCNAAAAAAAAAAAAAAAAAAAAAAAAAAAAAACTTCAAGAATCGAACAAAAAATATAGATAAAATTCTACGTTTAAAACTTACCGCCATTCCTGTTAAAAGGATAACATTACAGTGTTGTCTTTTTAAATATTGTAATTTCCGTACATTCAATTTATCTGTATTTCCGTACAATGCATTTTGTAAGTTTATCCGTACCAATTTTTCTCTAACTTTTAGGCTTGTATGCAGAGACGTTTTTCATTCACTACAGTGAACACTACAGGAGAAACTTGTTTCCCTGTAGGGTGGTCTCGAGCTTGCTGTAGTGAATATTTCGACAATTCTTTTTTACTTCCACATTTCTCACATGGTACCGATAAAGTTAAAAATTGGCGGTAAAATATTTTTTTAAAAAAAACTCCCACCACTTTTTAATCCCATGATATCATTAATATTTTCCCCTTTTTCATCTATCTAGGTACTATACTTATAAAACGCAAAGCCCAGTTGGTTTACCGACTGCCTGATAATCAACGTAGCTCCACGATAGCTTAACCCTAGCATTGCCAAGGGGGGGGGGG
>CM022881.1:303307-313679 GCA_012654025.1 Pachypsylla venusta
TTGGGCCGGAAAAATGAGCCAACGAGACGTGGTGTTCCCAAGCGGTCACCCATCCAAGTACTGTCCACGCCCGACGCTGCTTAACTTCAGTGATCTGACGAGAACTGGTGTATTCAACGTGGTATGATCGTTGGCCAAATTCATTTCACTTCATATCTAAATTGAAAAAGTCTCAAGACAAAATTAAAAAAAAATATATATTTAAAATAATCCTTCAACAAAAAACCTGAAAATAATCGAAAGTTCAACTGGAAGAAAAATTCCACGAAAAACGACGTTTTTTGAAGTTTTTTTTTTGCATTTTTTTTCTGAGCAAACTAGGGCCGGCACTACCATATAGGTGAACTAGGCAACCGCCTAGGGCGGTATTTTTGTGTATATGATTGATAATTCATAACAAGAATTATCAATCATAAAAACCAATAGTAAAACCAGGGGTATGACACTCCGGCTAAATCTGTCGTTACTACAACCCACACATATTATACACTTGAAAAATTCTAATTAAAATTGTGTGGATTTAACAAAAAGGTTTTAGTGTCCATTATTTCTATTGTAAATATATATGACTCTGAAGTTCAATATTAACCAGAGGAAAATTCATGGCCAGATTTTGATTGAAATTTGTGCAAAAATCATGAATTTCACTACTATTCAGTATTATAACTATTCAGTATTATCATTAAAAATATGAATATTAAATTCAGGGGGCGGCAAATTCTCTTGAGCCGGCCCTGGGGCAAACTAAATGCAATATCGAATTATGACCAAAAAAATATTATTGGGCGGAGCGAAGCGTAGCCTTATACTCCCTACAAACTGCAAACTTTTGTTACCCTACTCCTCCGAAACTACTCAACCGATTTTTACCAAATTTTTTTCTTCATATTCTGCATAAACCCAAGGGTGCATATATCTATTTTCAGAACGATATCTTTAACCGTTTCCGATTTTTTGGCCGATTTTCCGATTTTTTACCAAATTCAGAGAGTCATGATCCGATATCTTAAATTTTGTCGCGACAGCATATCAACTCATAACGAAAAAGTTTTAGGTGGCTTCTCAATACTTAATTTAGGACATAATTTACTAAATTTTGACAAACCATTCCAGAGTTACAATTTCGAATCCGGGATCGGGCAAAATAAAATTTAGAAAATACTAATTGTTTAGCCAGAACGGTCATAAATAGAACATACTACTCAACGGCACGATGCAATCAAGAAAGGTGCGGTAGTCTCAAAAAATCTTGTTTTCACGAAATAATGAAGTAAAGTTTATGTGGTGCGCGAAAATTCGAGGTGAAACCGATGGCTCCGCCCGTTTTTGTCCACTGACACACCTAGTATTAAGACCTCATAAAAATATAAATAATCATTTAAAGACCTACCCAGACCTAAATAAATTGATCATTGCTATGGCGGTCACTAAGAAAGTGACCCCGTTAGAAGCCTTGTTGCTGATAGCGAGTGACCTCTTCACGAGACCCTAGCATGGAAATTTTACAAACGTCACGGTGCCGGTGAGTGCAACATTACTATGCTGTTGAACACGAGATTGTAACAAATATTTCAATAGGGTGAATACACTAGTTGTGGTTAGATCACTGAAGTTAAGCAACGTTAACCGAAATTGTACCACACGGGTGTCCACTTGGTATACACTAGTTGTGGTTAGATCACTGATGTTAAGCAACGTTAACCGGAGTTGTACCACGCGGGTGTCCACTTGGGTTCGCGCCTTCTTGATGCCGCTGAGTGCAACATAACTTGTTGTTGTTGAACACGAGATTGTAACAAATATTTCAATAGGGTGAATACACTAGTTGTGGTTAGATCGCTGATGTTAAGCAACGTTAAGCGAAATTGTACCACGCGGGTGTCCACTTGGGTCGCACCTTCGTGATCCTGGTTAGGTTTCAGCCTAACCTAGGCTGGGAGGGATCAATTTGGGTAGCTGGTTAGCAAATTTCCAGCGAATGTAGTGTAAAAGCCCTGTATCGAATGATCAATAGATATTGAAGAGACGTTTAGCCAAATTTTAAAAGAAGTGGATTCCACAGCATCAAAGTAAAAACTCGGCTAAGGTGACACATGAATTTATTATTTTACTGGCTAAAAAAATGCTCTCTAAAAAAATAATGGTACGGAAAACCGTACTAAACTTTATCTTCGTTTATTCTATTAATTTGGCAGTCTTCGGCTGTAGCGGGTATTTGATGAAAATATTACATCAATTATCAGACTTCGGCTTTTGTCACAGCTCTCTGGTGAAAATATCATACATATTAGGGAGCGCGGTAGCGCTCCGCCCCGCCAAGTCAAAAAAATNGGAGGGATCAATTTGGGTAGCTGGTTAGCAAATTTCCAGCGAATGTAGTGTAAAAGCCCTGTATCGAATGATCAATAGATATTGAAGAGACGTTTAGCCAAATTTTAAAAGAAGTGGATTCCGCAGCATCAAAGTAAAAACTCTGCTAAGGTGACACATGAATTTATTATTTTACTGGCTAAAAAAAATTCTCTCTAAAAAAATAATGGTACGGAAAACCGTACAAAGCTTTATCTTCGTTTATTCTATTAATTTTGCAGTTTTCGGCTGTAGCGGGTATTTGATGAAAATATTACATCAATTATCAGACTTCAGCTGTTGTCGTAGCTCTCCAGTGAAAATATTTTGGGAAACGGACAAACGGATTTATCAGCCTTCGGCTGTTGTCACAGCTCTCTGGTGAAAATATCATACATATATAAATTAGATTAGGCAGCCTTCGGCTGAATTTGTCGCAGACATTTTTTCTAGACCCGTTTTTTGGTATCTAGTCGTCATAATTCGTCCAGAAAAGCAAAGAAAAAANAAAAAAAAAAAAAAAAAAAAAAAAAAAAAAAAAAAAAAAAAAAAAAAAAAACGACATCGAAATTTTCCACCAATACAATACTGTACTTACCTATACTTCGTACATGGAAAGATAAAGTAAAAACGTAGAATCAAGAAATCAAATAATAAAATCCTTTTTTTGCACTGTCTAGGGGCGAAAAAACAGCAAAACAGCCAACGGTATATCCAATTACAGACAATTCAATTCGATTTCTGTATTCTACGTACGTGGAAACGTAAAATATAAAATTTTGAGGGGAGGGGGTTCATTATAGAAAATAATAAACAAAAATGGAAATCTAATTCCTGAATAACATGTTAATTATAAGTGTTAAAAAATAACAACTTTTAAATAAATTAAATTTAACCCTAAGATTGCCAAGCTGTATTCAATTACGTGCAATGCCAAGGGGGGGGGGGAAACATACATATTTTTATATACTATGATGGAAAATATTGTTTGTGACTACTATTAAAGGTCTCATTAAAATAAGTGTAATAATTTGATTACTATAAGCTTTTTGCTAAAACGCGGGTACTTTGTACCCTCGCAATGCTAGGGTTAACCATATTAAGAAGTTTCAAATACATATGCAAGAATTGAGAAACTGAGAACTGTCCTATCAATATATATTAAAGATCAGTAATCCGGAGGGCCTCAATATAAAAAAAAGTATCCCCCACCCCGCCCTAGGCAATCCTAGGGTTAAACAAAATACTTACCTTCAGTCAACTTCCATCTTTAGACTCGACTAGACTGATGATGAATCGAATGATTCGAAACTACCTAGTTCCATAAAGTAAAATAAATAGTGTTTTTGGTAAGTGTTTTGTTTAAATTTAATTTATTCAAAAGTTATTAAATCTCTTTGCAAATAAGGTCATCAATATCCAGATATTTTTTGTTTACTTATAAGCCACCCTGGTTATATCCCACGTGCCACGACTGCAACCTATACGGTTAAATTCTGCTTTATACAAAGTGTACATCAGACTCTATTCCAAGAAGTGTATTTTGTTAGAATGTTTGTTGACTAGACACCTGACGGTTATTCTTCAACTCCTACACAACGCGCGTGTCTTGAATCAAATTCAGGGAAATGAGATTTTTTTTTCTAAAAAGAATATCGTCACAAGGCCGTATGCCGTATCTAGGATTTTGCTTCGGGTGGGGAGGAGGTAAGCAAAGTTAACAAAGTAGTTGTTAGTCCACTAATTGATACTCACAAAAAAATCATCATTGAAAAAAGGCCAAGTTCCTCCCACTCTTCCAAAAAATTCCGCCTATGAAAGTAGTGATATCTATTATAGTGGCCAAGTTTATTGTTGCTGCTGTATATCCCACACTTAAATTTATTATTGCATTTTCTTCAGTCTCAATTCTCTTATAGTAATACCGACTTTACACTTGGTCAGTTTTTTCTAAGGGGATTCGTAAAATACTACTTTTTTAAAAATCATCGTCTTAGCAGTAGAAACTAGATTTCGTGCATTTTCTTCCCTGAAGCGGAACCGTTTTGGAGCCCTGGTAGTAAAACAGTGAATGTATTTATTTTTCCATTTAATTGCATGTAAATATCTTGTTTCATGTAAAATTTCAGCATCCTAACAGTTTACACTAGTTTTTGAGCATCTCGTTCCCTAAAGCGGAACCGTTTTGGAGCAACAGGAGTGAAAAAGTTCAAATATAAATTATTTTCTGCTAAATTGCATGTAAATATCTAACTTTCAAGATTTCAGTGTCAGTTAATATTACATTACAATACGTTGTAATGTCTTTCCTAAAGCGACACCGTTTTGGAGCACTTAAACTTAAAAAGTTCAATTTTTCCGACTTTTCCCTTTACTTGGATGTCAATTGCTAACTTCATTCAGCGCTCTAGGTTTACGGGAAGTGCCTGAAACTTTTGATGATGAGTGAATCAGTCAGTCAATCAGTCAGTCACCTATCTCCTACCCGGGTTAGCATTAACTTTTGAAGTTTATCCTGTAGTATTGTACTATACCTATTCCTTGTAGAACCGGATATCTAGCGGTGTGAATTGCTTCGTGTAAAGATACACTAGTGCTTTCTTGAACTTAGCGTGGCACATTGCCGTGCGCTCAGATATCTAATTGATTGCGTCCGAAAAATTTTCGGTGCAATCGAAGCTACCGTTGACGGTTTTTTTTTATTCGTTTTTAGCAGTTTTGATTTATGTTATCTAAAAGAATGGTAAGTGCTAGAGACTCAAATTTGGTGCACATGTGTAATATTCGGGCTCTAGTAATTCGTCATATTTGAAAGAGGTGATTTTTTTTTGTACTTTATTGAATAAAACGATATAAACGCAAAAGAGGAAGAATAGAAAGAAAGAATTAAGAAGAAGAAGAAAGAGAGAAAGAATTACGAAAAAAAGAATTGTGATTCTATCAGCCAGGAAAATAAAAAAAAACATGTGTCACCCTGGCATAGATTTTTCACTTGTTCTCCGAGGTCCTAAATCCAGAATGATCAACAACTTTTTTTTTTTTTTTTTTTTTTTTTTTTTTTTTCTTTCAAAAAGGCCACTTCGGTTTTCACCGAACTTGAGGGGAAAAAATTTCCCCAAAAATAACACTGCGTTCTATTAAAATTCCCCGCCAAGTCATCAACCCAAAAAAGATATGAAATCTATTTTGTGCCCCGCCATCCACTCTTCCTTACTTCGAAATACCTAATGACTTTAAATTCCGACCCCACCCCAAACGATTTCAGAACTTTAGTCTGATTTCCTCACTCTCTTCACCAACACGCAGTCTTGTTTGGGTACCTCGGTTCGTTTAACCACTAGGAGATAGGGACCACGCTGTTCTACTTTAGCGGTTCATAAATTTGTTACGTTTAATAATGATGAGAGGTACCCCGCGAAGACTGCATGATGGTGAAGAGAGTGCGGAAATCAGACTAAAATTCTGAAATCGTTTGGGGTGGGGTCGGACTTTAAAGTCATTAGGTATTTCGAAGTAAGGAAGAGTGGATAGCGGGGCACAAAATAGATTTCATATCTATATTGGGGATGATGACTTGGCGAGGAATTTTTATAGCATTAAGAAAATATTTATTTATATAATGATAAAAGTACAGAAATCTTACAAATAAGTGTCATATCTGATTTATTATCATATATCTTCAAACTGTACCCCAGACAACTTCCGGTGTAGAAAACGAGGTCCAACCGGTCATTTTCTTGAGGGCGTCGGACGTTTTTCGGCCTGTACTTTCAGATTTGCAAAAGATTTTTTTTCTTTTGCAATAGTCACCGAATTTGAGGATAAAAATAAATATCCAATATTTATAATTTTGTATTTAGTCACCGAATTTGAGGAGGAAAATAAATATCCAATATTTCTAAATTTGTATTTAGTCACCGAATTTGAGGAGAAAAATAAATATCCAATATTTATAATTTTGTATATAGTCACCGAATTTGAGGAGAAAAATAAATATCCAATATTTCTAATTTTGTATTTAGACACCGAATTTGAGGAGAAAAATAAATATCCAATATTTCTAATTTTTTTAATCCTGGCTTGGCTTGCCTCGCGTCGTTGTTCTGGAACCACCTTCCTTATAATGTTCATTGCTGATGTGGCAGTAATTGGTATCATAATACATCAGCAGTATATGATTTATCAGTCTATCTATGCTGACTAGAACTGGAGTGATTTGCCTTATTCTTGTAAAAGGTGTTTCCAAAATGTTCTCATTGAAGAGCGCGGCACATTTGACGTCACAAGTGCACTATTCAGGTCTCTCTGCAGCCACGGTAAAAATATGTTCAGTGACTTTTGTTGAATATTTGATAATCGGATGGGTGGATGATGTAGGGATGTCGGTATTATAGGTATCGATAAATTCGATATTCGTGTCTCGATAAATTCGATATTAGGGTTTCGATATAATCGATATTTTATATCCATATTATCGAGGAAAAAGAATATCGTTCTCAAAACAAAAATATATCCAGGTACCGACGTCAGAAATTACGCTGCATTGCTGCAAGGGCTGTCGACATTTATATCGATATTAAGGTTTCGATATAAAAGATATTTTATATCGATATTCGATCATGCAATAAACTCGCTTCACGATAATACCAATATCGGTAATATCGATATTCTTTTTTTAATGCGGCAACCCTATTGAGACAAAAATATCAACATTTCATTTATGGTGTTTCTGAAATGAACTTTTATGTTGTTTCTAGAAATGAACTTTTATCGTGTTTCTGAAATGAACTTTTATGGTGTTTCTGAAATGAACTTTTATTGTTTTTCTGAAATGAACTTTTATGGTGTTTCTNCAAATAATTTTCCATTAGTTATGACTCACCCCGTATTAGGAAACAACTACTCCAAATAATTTATCCATTAGATATGCCTCACACTGTAATTATTTTCCATTTGTTATGACTCATCCTGTATTAGGAAACAACCATTCAAAATAATTTCCCTTAGTTATGACTCACCCGGTATTAGGAAACAACTACTCCAAATAATTTATCCATTAGATATGCCTCACACTGTAATTATTTTCCATTTGTTATGACTCACCCGGGATTAGGAAACAACCACTCCAAATAATTTTCCATTTGTTATGACTCACCCGGGATTAGGAAATAACCACTCTAAATTATTTTCCATTAGTTATACCTCACACTGTAATAGGAAACAACCACTCCAGATTATTTTCCATTAGTTATCACTCACCCGGGATTAGGAAACAAACACTCTAAATTATTTTCCATTAATTATGGTTCATCCTGTATTAGGAAACAACCACTCCAAATTATTTTCCATTAATTACGACTCATCCTGTATTAGGAAACAACCACTCCAAATAATTTTCCATTAGTTATGACTCACCCGGTAATAGGTAGCAACAACTCCTAATTATTTTCCATTAATTATGACTCATCCTGTATTAGGAAATGACTCATCCAGTATTAGGAAACAACCACTCCAAATTATTTTCCATTAATTATGACTCATCCCGTATTAGGAAACAACCACTCAAAATAATTTCCCATTAGGTATGACTCACCCTGTATTAGGAAACAACCACTCCAAGTCACACCACCACATAACCAACTTATGGTAAGTTGTAAGTCAGACTTCATAATTAACAATCAGCAATACTCTTGCACTACAAAAATATAATTGCATAAAATGAGTTTTGAGGTACCCACTGTCCTTGTCTGCCGAATTTGCTGACCTCAGGAATTAATTTTGGTTTATTATATTCAATAATAGTAGCCACTGTCCTTGTCTGCCGAATTTGCTGACCTCAGGAATTAATTTTGGTTTATTATATTCAATAATAGTACCCACTGTCCTTGTCTGCCGAATTTGCTGACCTCAGGAATTAATTTTGGTTTATTATATTCAATAATAGTACCCACTGTCCTTGTCTGCCGAATTTGCTGACCTCAGGAATTAATTTTGGTTTATTATATTCAATAATAGTACCCACTGTCCTTGTCTGCCGAATTTGCTGACCTCAGGAATTAATTTTGGTTTATTATATTCAATAATAGTACCCACTGTCCTTGTCTGCCGAATTTGCTGACCTCAGGAATTAATTTTGGTTTATTATATTCAATAATAGTACCCACTGTCCCTGTCTGCCGTATTTGCTGATCTCAGGAATTAACACTATCCTTCTCTGTCTCATTTGCTGATCTCAGGAATTTAGACTGTCCTTGTCTGTCGTATTTTCTGATGTTAGGAAATAATTTGGGTTTATTATATTCAATAATAATACCCACTGTCCTTGTCTGCCGCATTTGCTGATCTCAGGAATTAACACTGTCCTTGTCTGCCGTATTAGCTGATCTTAGCAATTAATTTTGGTTTATTATATTCAATAATAGTACCCACTGTCCCTGTCTGCCGTATTTGCTGATCTCAGGAATTAACACTATCCTTCTCTGTCTCATTTGCTGATCTCAGGAATTTAGACTGTCCTTGTCTGTCGTATTTTCTGATGTTAGGAAATAATTTGGGTTTATTATATTCAATAATAATACCCACTGTCCTTGTCTGCCGTACTTGCTGATCTCAGGAATTAACACTATCCTTCTCTGCCTTATTTGCTGATCTCAGGAATTAATTTTGGTTTATTATATTCAATAATAGTACCCACTGTCCCTGTCTGCCGTATTTGCTGATCTCAGGAATTAACACTATCCTTCTCTGTCTCATTTGCTGATCTCAGGAATTTAGACTGTCCTTGTCTGTCGTATTTTCTGATCTTAGGAAATAATTTGGGTTTATTATATTCAATAATAATATCCACTGTCCTTGTCTGCCGTACTTGCTGATCTCAGGAATTAACACTATCCTTCTCTGCCTTATTTGCTGATCTCAGGAATTAATTTTGGTTTATTATATTCAATAATAATACCCACTGTCCTTGTCTGCCGTATTTGCTGATCTCAAGAATTAACACTGTCCTTTTCTGTCGTATTAGCTGATCTTAGCAAATAATTTGGGTTCATTATATTCAATAATACCCACAGTCCTTGTCTGCCGTATTTGCTGATCTCAGGAATTAACACTGTCCTTGTCTGCCGTATTAGCTGATCTTAGAAATTAATTTGGGTTCATTATATTCAATAATAATACCCACTGTCTTTGTCTGCCGTATTTGCTGATCTCAGGAATTAACACTGTCCTTCACTGCCGTATTTTCTGATCTCAGGAATTAATTTGGGTTTATTATCCATACTAATATTATAAATGCGAAAGTAACTCTGTCTGTCTCTCTGTCTGTCTGTCTGTCTGTATGTTACGCTTTCACGCTTAAACTACTGAACCGATTTTGATGAAATTTGGTATGGAGATAGACTAAACTTTAGGAAAGGACATAGGCTACTTTTGGGGTTGAAACTATAAACGGCCATGCCTCTAAAGCGCCAAGCGAAGCGGGCGTATTCTGCTAGTATTCAATAATGAGCTTGGTAATACATACATTTGCCTACTACATCCCAAGTTGAATTTATATTTTGTCGCTACAAATTTAAAATATTGGACCGTGACTGGCCAAATTTGGTCATTGTGGAAATTTGGCCTTAATCTACAATAAGTAATAAGTTCCAAAATTCTTTTGATTTTTTAATCGAATGATTTTTGCTTTGTTACTTTCAATAATGAACTTTGGAATCGTCACGAAAAAATAATACCCCCTCAAAATATGATATCGTAATCTCAAAATCGAAAAATCAAATAATCCGTTTGTCCAGCGGCACTTTTTCCTATTAGCGTTGACTGATTTTGTTAAAATTTTCTATGTTTAGGTCTCAGTTTGGGTCTAATTATGCCCCGAAAATTTTGGTCACTGTCAGTCAAATATTTAGAGGTTTCATGCTAAATTTTTAGTATGGAACCCTCTGATTCCTTTGAATGAGTTTTGAATGAGATACCATACAGCAACAACATTAGCGTTTTGAATGAGATAGCATTCAGCAACAAC
>CM022881.1:373430-396903 GCA_012654025.1 Pachypsylla venusta
TTAATAAGTACTAATATCACATCAGATTTGAGCTCAACGCTTGATCGCCCCCCTCAACTGAAGACCTGTATCCGCCACTGACTGGGTTGGGCCAGAAAAATAGCCACATCACGAGGGCGCGAACCCACGTGGATACCCACATTGTACAACCTCGCTGGACGTTGCTTAACTTCAGTGATCTAACGGGACCTGGTGTATTCAACGTGCCATAAACGCTGGCTCATGAACATTCGAAATCGTCACGAAAAAAAAACCTCCCTCAAAATTTCTCATTAGTATTGATTTTTGGAACAACCTGTGTTGGTGTGATTATTTTATCACTCACTTGCTTTACATTGTCAATTATTAACCTAAGAGAATAGATGTATAATGACAATTTATAAGTTAACCAACAGATTGTTTATCCTTGTTATTTTATTGTTCAGAGTACAAACAGTCAACTGACATCTTATATAAACAAAAGATTAAATAATATAATAATTTTAGTCCCATTACATCACTTCTCTTATGTGACCTCTGTACTTTGAGCATACGTTCTTATAAGTCGTTCTAGCAGAATTTCTTTAGAAATGCGGCTTTTGAATTTTTTTTTCTTAGAAAAATTATAGGGTCAAATGGGGGTAATTGTAAACTGGCCAAATATTTTTTTTCACGGTTGATTTTTATAAAATACAATGGGTGTCCACTTAGCTATTGTGCATTAACTTCAATATTACCATCATGAATACCGTTCAACTGTTTTATTTAAATCTTTGAATAACATGTTAATTATAAGTGTTAAAAAAATATTAAATAAATTAAATTTAAACAAAACACTTACCAAAAACTCTATTTATTTGAATCCCAACATTGCCAAGGGGGTGGGTACTTTGTAGGTACCCCCCTTTAGCAAAAAGCTTGTAATAATCAAATTATGATACTTATTTTAATGAGACCTTTAATAATTGTCACAAACAATATTTTCCATCATAGTATATAAAAATATGTATGTTCTACGCCTTCTAGGGGATGATATTGAAGCCAAACTTTGGGCGCGGGTACTTTATACCATGCATGTAACCAATACATTGATTGTCTAAAGTGTCTAATTATGTACCACATGCAATAAATAAGTGTGTGTAAACACTGTCAAAAGACATTTGTCTGTGTGGGATGTCAGGAAGGACAAAGTTCTGGTTCAGAATAGATTTCCTAGGGTCTAGCGATTTTTTTTTATTTTCATTTACATTATTTTATTTCTGGGATTTAATTTTATTTTTATGTAAGATAATAAGATAAATTGATTTAGTTTATATTTTTTTAGTTTTTAATAAAGTAATAGCGACTTATTGTAATAAAAAAAAAATCATTTTATCCTTTATTTTGTTTGCGGGTACTTTGTACCCCCCTCCCCCTTATCAATGCACGTAATTGAATAGAGCTTGGCAATCCTAGGGTTAATTTATGAAGAAACTAGTTTCGAATCATTCGATTCATCATCAGTCTGTCGAGTCTAAAGATGGAAGTTGACTGAATATTATTCACCGGGTGCTGTGTAGGGTCACGCGATGTACTATCAAAATATCTATTGTCTATTTCTAAAACTTTTTTGAATATAATATTGACACTGGCCTTATCAATTTCAATTTCATTATTTAATAGATAATGTATAATTTTCATTGTTTTTATATTTATGAAGCTTATGAAATTTATAAATATAAAAACAATGAAAATTATACATTATTAATAAATAATCAAATTGAAATTGATAAGGCCAGTGTCAATATTNTGATTCGAAACTAGTTTCTTCATAAATAATTATAAATAGTGTTTTTGGTAAGGGTTTTGTTTTAATTTAATTTATTTAAAAGTTAATATTCTATAATATTAGCGTACTCACGATAGCCGCTTCAACGGTGTGGATATCATACCATTACAGATCCTGCCAAGGACGAACAAAACCTTTTCGGTAATCTCAAATCAATCTGTTTCTGCCATTTTGTCAAACCTGAATCTAGAAATGGAGGGGCAGTTAGTTGATGTTAAGAGTAACACCGCTACAAAAATATACTAGCATACTGACGAAAGCCGTCGGTTTTACGCATTACAACGAGCTGGAAGCAGACCATTACAGTTTGTATCGACTACAAACAAATTGTTGAGTCACGGGCGCTTTTCCGACACATTTCAGAGTCTGAACACATCTTCTAGTGAACTGAGGCTGGGCTGGCTATGTATAACGGAGTTATTCTAGCATAATACAATGATGGTAGCGGGGGTATATTTTTTTATCTTTTTTTCTTTGTACATATTTTGTTTACATGTCCTAAATCTATTTTCATATTTACTTAACCTATTTAAAAAATATTTATAAAAAGAATCGTAAAATAATAAAAAATATTTACAAAAAAAGACAATATCGATTCTAATTGAAATTATTATAAGCTGAGCTTTCAATAGCACTCAGGCTATCATCCTCGGGCCAGTGTTGACTCTATGATGTTCAGAATAGAAGTGAGCGTGCGTTTACTTTTGTTGATCGAGCAGGTGCTGGTATATTCTTATATTGTTTCCCACATCGCTTTTATAATTGATGGAGCTCGAATTTTGATTTATAAAGAATGCTTCAAGTATTTTTCTTTTTTTTATAATGTTGTTCATTGGCAATAATTTTGGTGTCATCAAAATTAAAATTATGCTTATTTTCGAATGCTTGATTTGTGAGGGCCGTGTTGTTCTTTTTGACGTCATATTGGTGTTGGTATAATTGTTTCTTCAAGTATTGGCCAGACTCCCCTATTATTTGTAGTCTAGTCGATAGACAGAAAATCCGGGCCGGAGAGAAAAATTACGCCCCCCTCTATTATTATTTCATCCAAAATCATCGTATGGGCAGTAATAAAAGTAAAAGTAGGCAATTCAGGTTGCACTATATTGTAAAATCAGTGTCCTGCAATAGTCATTGTCCCATATTAGCCCACTATCGTTAAACTTCTGATTTTGTGTGTTTGAATTTTTTTCAAAACTTTTAAGTTGATTTATTTATTATTCAGAAAAAAACTTGAAAAAATCATTATGATAATTTTCTTACCGTGCCTCTTAAGAAATCCAGGGCCAGGGGGGATTCCCTCATTCCCCTCCCCCTCTCGTCGGGCCTGTAATCTACGTGACTCCCATAACAGCAGGGACTTTCTGATGTGTGGTCAAATGAAACACACCTGTACAAATGCTGGCCTTATACAAGAAAATGAAAAAACAGTTTACTTGGCGCAGAGGAGGCATATAGTTTGAGTAATTACNAAATATGGGACGTAATTAAACCCTAAATTTGACATACATATACCAAATTTGAAGTTTCTGGCTATTACCATTATCTTTTTAGGAAGGATTATTGAAAACCGCTAAAGAGCAGTAAAAACCAACAGCGCTATATTTGATTGAACCCAAAAGTTTCGGAACTTACTGAGATCCTATATACATAATAAATTTCAAGTCTCTAGCTCCTACCATTCTCTTTTTTAGACGGCAATACTGAAACAGCTAAAAATCGGCAAAAACCGCCAAGAGTGTATTCGAGTTTTTGGCTATAATTAGAGCCCAGATGGGACCCAATTTCATTTAAATCGGTTACGGCTATGTGGCAAAAGTGCCCAGTATGGTCGTATGGCTTACGGCGGACAAACGGATTTTTTTTTATTCGATTTTTGCATTCTGCGTACCTTGAAACGTAGGTAAAATATCAAATTTTGAGGGGGGTATTTTTTTTCTCGTGAGTATTCTAAAGGTTCATTATTGAAAATAATAAACCAAAATATCTGGGTCATTCTTTATCGTAGCTACACCACTATGCACTGGCTTGTAAAATTTACGTCTTCAGTGGTGGCGTTCCGTCAATTTCTCCACATGAACTAATAGTCATCATATCTTCTTTGCTTTCAGGAAAATCAAATGAAAATCATTACAAAATGAAAAAATCATTCGACATTGAATTTGTGTTCTCTTAAAAAGGCCTGCCAACCCAAAATAAATATAAAAGAAAACAGAACAATCCAACAAAGTCAGAGAACCAAACAAAAGCTCCACATCTAAATTATGACGGTATCAAATTATCCATCTTCATTTCAAATCGATTTAAATTATGCTGATTCTCTTTCTGATGATTCAGCAACTTCGGCAATTTATTCGTCTCAAGAAATAGTTACGTCAGCAACATCTGGAGGTGTCTATAGTGATTCTGATTCATATGTAACTTACAATCAATCAGATGATTCATTAGGTTCATTCATGTTTAGTGGATCCGATGGACTCATTGATGGACTGCTGATTTTGGTATTCACGGTGGCAACATTGAGCAATACGGTTTTGTTGATTGTATTTTATAGAAGACCTGGATTGAGAAATTTAAGTAACAAGTAAGTTTTGGAACTGGATGAAGAACTGAATCATTGAACTAGATTAGAAAACTGACTGAACTGAATGAACTTATTCAGTAAACTGACTGTACTAAATGAAGTAGTTCAGTAAACTGACTTAATATAATGAACCAGTTACTTAAGTGACTGAACTAAATGAACTAGTTTAGTAAAATGATTGAAATAAATGAAATAGTTCAGTAAACTGACTGAACTAAAAGAACTAGTTCAGTAAAATGATTCAAGTAAATTAATTAGCTCAGTAATCTGATTGTTCTCAGCCGAATCGTCGGTTATAACTTTCTGTACTAAATGAACTGGTTCAGTAAACTGGATGAACTGTATGAATTTGTTCAGTAAACTGATTGTACTAAATGAACCAGTTCAGTAATCCAACTGAATTAAATGAACTAGTTAACTTAAGTGACTAAATAAACTAGTCCAGTAAACTGACTATACTAAATGAACTAGTTCAGTAAAGTGAGTGAACTCTATGAACTTGTTCAGTAAACTGACTGAGCTGTATGAACGAGTTCAGTAAACTAACTGAACTGTATGAACTAGTTCAGTAAACTGACTGAACTGTATGAACTTGGTGAATAAACTGACTGAACTGTATGAACTTGTTCAGTAAACTGACTGAACTCTATGAACTTGTTCTGTAAACTGACTAAACTAAATGAACTAGTTCAGTAAACTGACTGAACTATATGAACTAGTTCAGTAAACTGACTGAACTATATGAACTAGTTCAGTAAACTGACTGAACGGTATGAACTTGTTCAGTAAACTGACTATACTAAATGAACTTGTTCAGTAAACTGACTGAACTCTATGAACTTGTTCAGTAAACTGACAAACTAAATGAACTTGTTCAGTAAACTGACTGAACTATATGAACTAGTTCAGTAAACTGACTAAATGAACTAGAGACTAAACCCTGAACTAAGTGATACTCTTACATTAGGTCCATTAAGCTAGCCCGTCCACGATGGAATTTCGTTGTTCTGGTGAGTGCTATCGTTTGTACCGATTTTTACCGAAATATTTTCGTCGATTACCGACATGGTAAGGGACTAATTTTACCGAAATATTTTCGTCGATTACCGACATGGTAAGGGACTAATGAATTATTTATAGAGATCTTTAATAATTGTCACAAACAATATTTTCCATCGTAGTATAGGTATAAAAATATGTATGTTCTAAGCCTTCTAAGGGATGATATTGAAGCCAAACTTTGGGCGCGGGTACTTTATACAATGCATGTAACCAATACATAGATTGTCTAAAGTTAAAATTAAAATCTACCATAAATTGTCTAAAGTGTCTAATTATGTACCACATGCAAGAAATAAGTGTGTGTAAACACTGTCAAAAGACATTTGTCTGTGTGGGATGTCAGGAAGGACAAAGTTTTGGTTCAGAATAGATTTCCTAGGGTCTAGAGATTTTTTTTTACTTTCATTTACATTATTTTATTCTTCGGATTTAATTTTATTTTTATGTAAGATAATAATTGATTTAGTTTATAATAAAGTAATAGCGACTTATTGTAATAAAAAAAAATCATTTTAGCCTCTATTTTGTTTGCGGGTACTTTGTGCCCCCCCCCCTTGGCAATGCACGTAACTGAATAGAGCTTGGCAATCCTAGGGTTAACTATTGGTCCGTGTTTGTATCTGTATCTGATCAAAACAAGCATCTCGAGAACACCAGAGACTTGAAACAATGTGGCGTGAATATTATTTTTATGTCTATATGTTAATGCGAAAAGAGGAAAAAGACTGGAAAAACTCGACATCAACTAGCTCAGCTCATTACAATATTTTTCTCTTTGAAACATGAGGAAAAGATTGAAATATATCAAAATGGAAATAGATGACGTCACTTTTGTCGCACTGATGATAGAAAATGTTAATTAAATTCTAGAAAATGCTCCGGGAAAGAATTTATTTATCAGAAAACAAATTGAAAATGTATTACCTATCAAATTATATTGACGCATAAAATAATATGCTAATAGTGCCTCCTATAGGTTTTTCCACAAAAAGATTTCCATCTTTTAGTTCATAAAAACATGGAATTATAGCCAACGATCATATCACGTTGATATACACCAGTTCCCGTCAGATCACTGAAGTTAAGCAACGGTGGGCGTGATCAGTACTAGGATGGGTGACCGCTTGGGAACACCACGGCTGGGTGAGGTCAAAGTGAGTAGCTGGTTTGTAAGTTTCCAGCGAATGAAGGGTAAAACCCCTGTCTTGAATGACCAATAGATGTTAAAGAGACGTTAAGCCAAATTTTTTTAAAAAAAATAATAATAAAACCGTTAAGACATCATAAATGAGGTTTAAGTTTGCGACAATTTTTGAGGTGGCCCAAATTATTTGGCACTAAAAAAATACCAAATTTTGACACTATATCCTCTAAAGGCCCAAGAACTTTTTGTGTCTTGTAGGCTTAAAGACCCAGTGTCCAAAATTTTGGGCAATTCTTTTGTAGGCCTAGAAGCCCAGAGCTGCTGAGCGGTTTGTAAGATTAAACGTCAAAATTTTGGACAATTTGAGTTGTTGCAATAATTCAAAATTTGGAACATTCTTTAACCCTCAGAAAATCTTAGTAATTATTGAAAAATGGACAAATGAATTGAATGTTCATGGTCCAAAACACCTCAACTTCAAGTTTTGGGCTTATAGGTCTACAAAATGAATGTCCAAAATTTTGGACACTGGGTCTTTATGACTACAAGGTACAAATATACGCTGGGCTTTTAGGCCTACAAAATGAATGTCCAAAATCTTGGAAACTGGGCCTTTAGAGGATATTCATAGACTATATTCATTTTAACTCAAAAGATTTCGGACGCCTGTAACGCGAAATCCAAGGCACCATATGAAAAAGTAGTTCGTAAATTTCATTCAAACCTGAATTGGACTTCATCCTTTTTCACAAAAAGAACATGAAAGACAATCCCTTATCTGGCAGTAGCGGATAAAGGGGGGGGGGAGGGTCGAGCGCCCCCTCCCTCAGCTTAGCCCCACGCCCTTCGAAAACAGACTTTAGAAATTTGTGTTTAAAAGAAAACGCATTCGTGCTTCAATTATGTGTGTGAAATATTCATACTAAAAAATTACAGGTTCAATTTCATTAATGAATATGGCTAATTGCGAAGTCTGTTAGTTAACCCAAGGATTGCCAAGCTCTATTCAATTACGTGCATTGCCAAGGAGGGGGGGGGTACAAAGTAAAATAAAGGAAAAAATATATTTTTTTGTTACAATAAGTCGCTATTTCTTTATTAAAAACTAAAAAAATATAAACTAAATCAATTATTATCTTACATAAAAATAAAATTTAATCATAGGAATAAAATAATGAAAATGAAAATAAAAAAAATAAAAAATCGCTAGACCCTAGGAAATCTATTCTGAACCAGAACTTTGTCCTTCCTGGCATCCCACACAGACAAATGTCTTTTGACAGTGTTTACACACACTTATTTCTTGCATGTGGTACATAATTAGACATTTTAGACAGTTTATGATAGCTTTAGACAATCAATGTATTGGTTACATCCATTGCCAAGGGGGGTATAAAGTACCCGCGCCCAAAGCTTGGCTTCAATATCATCCCTTAGAAGGCTTAGAACATACATATTTTTATATACTATTATGGAAAATATTGTTTGTGACAATTATTAAAGGTCTCATTAAAATAAGTATAATAATTTGATTACTATATGCTTTTTGCTAAAACGCGGGTACTTTGTACCCCCCCCCCCTTGGCAATGCTAGGGTTAATAGTCGAGCTATTTTCCTTGAACATCTTGTATAGACTTATTTTCTAAAAAAAAAAGTTAATAAGTAATAAATATCACATCAGATTTGAGCTTAGCCCTTGACCGCCCCTCTCCCCTCAACTGAAGACTTGTATCCGCCACTGTTCTCAAGAGAATATTTTTCTTTTTGGTTCGAGTTTTCATCACAATTTTTGTTTGTTTGCATTTCAGGTTTGTCATCAATCTTCTCGCAACAAATTTAATATCCTGTTTAATAATCATACCAAGTGTCCTCTACGATTCAATTCTTTATGACGGAGCAAACTATTCACGGGACATTGCAAGATTTATATCATCTCTTATCGAAGGCTTGACAACCGGTTTATTTTCATCCAGTGTACTAAGTGTAATCCTAATAGGCGTAGATCAATACTTTGCTGTTATAGAACCACTTCGATATCATACAATCATACAGAAACATACTGCGCGTCGTTTAATTTATACATCATGGATTTGTTCATTTTTTTGTGGAATATTAGGAACTTGTAATAGTGTATTGAATGATTCTTTATTTAACAATCCTTACACTGCAGTTTATCCAATATTATTTTCATTAATTATATTTCTGTTGCCATTTATAGTTTTATGCTATATATACATTTGTATATATATGGCAGCACATGAAAATAGTCTTCGAACTCGTACAAATTGTTCCAGTAGTATTTTTAATAATAGTAATAATGAATTAAGAGTAAGTAATGATAGTATACTCAAAGATAAACCAAATGAAGATAGACGGAAACATCATGGTAAATATTTACATACAAATAATAAATGTAGTCATGAAGTAGTGTC
This sequence comes from Pachypsylla venusta, assembly GCA_012654025.1. Classification (NCBI taxonomy): domain Eukaryota; kingdom Metazoa; phylum Arthropoda; class Insecta; order Hemiptera; family Aphalaridae; genus Pachypsylla; species Pachypsylla venusta. Next base: position 382,461 of record CM022881.1, read on the forward strand.
TAAACATTATGGAAAAAGATTAAGACAAGATTATGTACAACATTATGAAGGAAAACCGTTATTGAATAAAGAATGTAAAAGAAATGTATGTAAAGTATCAAAAAGAAATGAATTATATCCTATAACTTCTATTGAAGATATAGATAATATATTAACAGAAAAGAAGTCAGAAAATGAAAATACTAATGTAGAAGACAAAATGAGCAATGGACATATTGTAATGAAAATTGATGCAAAACAAATTGAAAATAATAGTAACGATCCAAATAAAACCATACAAAACAAAAATGAGTTCCTTGAAATTGTAAAAAATGATCTTAAACAGATAGAAACCAAGAACTCATCTTCTGAAATATACAAATCAAATAATAATTTCAAATTAAGTTCATTAAATAGGCAACTTATATCAAATACAATTGTAACATCGCTAAATAAATGTCTAATAAATCCAGTCGTTATGAATTCAGACATTGAACATTCTTTCAGTTCAATCCCGTCCATGATATCTTCATCTCAAAATACCGTCGATACTCAATCTATACCAAATAATAATGAAAGTATAGTATCCCTTAGTAGTTACTCCACAACATCATCAATGAGTGATATAACATTATTTAATTATTATCAAGAACGTCCACTCGTTTCACATAGTATTTATGATGATTTTAGTACATATCTGTATGACAAAGAACTTATTTCTTCGTTGTATATTCATAGAGAAAACTATAATGAGGAACCTATTACATCATTACAAGGAAAAGATCGATATGTTCGTATTAGTTTAGGTCATTATAATGGAATTGAAAATGTTCATGTATGTAATAATAACAGTAGTATAATTAATAAAAATAATATTTGTGATAAACCCAGCTGTAAAGGAACGAATAATAATATAGGTTTTAGATTATCTCATTATTTAGATTCTAGTCAATCAAATTTAGATGAAAAAATTCATAAAGTTTGTGAAAGTCAATTGAATAAAGAAAATATTCTAGTAAGTGAAGAAAGTGGTACTAACTGTGATACTGAAAGGATAAAAGAGAAAGAAAAAAAAGAAAATGAGACTGACAATGAACAAGACGAAACAAAAATTATGATCTCAAATGAAATTGAATGCCAAAAAGATTGTGAGACTGAGAAAGAAACGAAAATGATGATCTCAACTGAAAACGATGCCGCAATTGTTGAACAACGGAGTGAAATTATCAATGAATCAACGAAAAATGAGAAATATCAACCAAAAACTAGAATTTATAAGAAACATTCAAATTGTACGGAAGATAGAAGAAAACAATTCTATGAAAATGAGCGACGTAAAAGTAACGATTCAAAATGTAGCTCAGACGATATTGACTCAATACATCATACAAACAATAGTCAATATTATAGAAATATGCAACTCTTTTCAAACTGTCCACGTGATAAAAATATTGATTTAATTATAAGTAAATCAAATGCATCATCTTCCATTCGACCATCTCATCATTCTAGTACCCGATCTAGTCTGAAGAGTACATCTGGCTCATTAGTTAATTCCCTAAAACATCGTATATCAAATGCATCTATGTTTAAATATAGGGAAGAAACTCGTGCCGCTAAAATATCAATTTCAGTTATTATAATGGCACTTCTTTGTTGGTTACCATTTACGATTTTACTCTTACTACATTCCCCTCTATTTAGTTTAATTAATTACAGTTCAAATTCATCATTTACATTTGAAAAATTTACAATTCTTTGTCTCACTTTACATTTTGTAATAAGTCCCGTATTATTTGCACATAGAAATAAAAAAATTAAGAAAGAATTAAAAATAATGTGGACATCTTTAATAGGACTATGTTGCTGTTGTCGCAAAACATCTCGAGAACAAAGTAAATTAAGAAATTCCTTCTATAATGATTATTATATAAATAAAGAAAGATTGATTGCACTTAAAGAAAAACAAAGAATTGAAGCCTCACAAATGGAAAATGCAACACAAACGTCAGAAGAAATTATAAAAAATGAAAATAAAAATGATGAAATTGTAGTAATTCAACTGACACAAGAAGATATTAATAATAACAACAACGAAAAGAATTTCAGTTTTTTAAATAAATTATTAGACATGAAGCTGAAATACTGGAACATGAATGAGAAATCAATGAAAAATCAAAATAGTTTTAACAAAAATCAGCAGAAAAAAAATAGTAATCAGCTTATGAATGTTCAAAGAAGTTCCATATCCAGTAACACGGTTAGTACCAGTACAACTGAGGTATGTTGTGAATTGTAAGTCATATCCAGTAACACTGTTAGTACAAGTATAACTGATGTATGTTGTGAATTGTAAGTCATATCCAGTAACACGGTTAGTACAAGTATAACTGATGTATGTTGTGAATTGTAAGTCATATCCAGTAACACTGTTAGTACCAATACAACTGATGTATGTTGTGAATTGTAAGTCATATCCAGTAACACTGTTAGTACCAGTACAACTGATGTATGTTGTGAATTGTAAGTCATATCCAGTAACACTGTTAGTACCAGTAGGTACAACTGATGTATGTTGTGAATTGTAAGTCATATCCAGTAACACTGTTAGTACCAGTACAACTGATGTATGTTGTGAATTGTAAGTCATATCCAGTAACACCGTTAGTACCAGTAGGTACAACTGATGTATGTTGTGAATTGTAAGTCATATCCAGTAACACTGTTAGTGCCAATACAACTGATGTATGTTGTGAATTGTAAGCCATAGACACTGTTATACGTAAACTAGTCGATGCCACACTTCTTATGGGACAAAAACCCATACAAAAAATCTTTTTTTTTTTTTTTTTTTTCTTTTTTAAATCGTCTATCGCTGGGAGGGGTGATCCTCAAATATGGTAGGGTTTTTATTATTGATAGCAATAAGAATTATTACTATTATTTAATTTTGAAAATCGGCGTAGATTGCACAAAATCGGTTGATTTTTACCTCCATGTGTGATATGAAATCTTTTAAAACATAGTCGCAAGTTCTCAATGATACTTATCATCATAATCACGTTAAGCCAAATAAAAAAAAATCCTTTACTTCTGTCTGCTTGTGATAAAAGATAGATTTTTTTTTTTTTTTTTTTTTTTTTTTTTTTTTTTTTTNTTTTTTTTTTGTATAATTTCGTTTTGCGATTTTTTTCTGTTAATAATATTGAAATTGATGAAAAAAGTCCTGAAATGTCGTAGGATGTATTCATGGATTTCTCTATAAAAAAAAAAATACAAATCTAACCAAAACTGGGATATATCAAGTGAATTTTCGATTGTATGTAGACATAAATTTCTGGCTTAATGTCTCTTTAATATCTATTGGTCATTCAAGACAGGGGTTTTGCCCTCCATTCGCTGGAAACTTACAAGCCAGCTACCCACATTGACCTCACTCAGCCTGTGTTGGGACCGGTAAAATCTCCAGCATCACGAGGATGAGAACGTTAATTTAACTGTTGAAAGAAATTAAGGGTCTTCTGAAAACGGGATAATATGTCAAGTAACATATTAATAACAAATCAAACAACTGACTACGTTTTCACTTGACTGAATTTTTTTTATTTGCAAATTTTACAATAGGTAGAAACAAATGTACACCTGTGTTCTGAGGATGTCTACTGGAGAGGACGAAACATGTCAACTCATTTTGTAAATTTTATAATTGTATATTAAATTATATTCCTTTTTCTTCTTTATGTGTACAGGTGTACATTTGTTTCTACCTATTGTAAAATTTGCAAATAAAAAAATTTCAGTCAAGTGAAAACGTAGTCAGTTGTTTGATTTGTGATTTGTTAGAAATTAAGGGGATATTTTTTCTATTTTTTTTTTTTTTTNTTTTTTTTTTTTTTTTTTTTTTTTTTTCTACTTCGTATAAAATTAAATTACAAACGAATTATTTTTATTTTCTGTAATTTTTTTGAAGAGTGGGGAGACTGGAGCCATTTTGCACTTAAGGAGTAGCCGCCTCTGGTAAAATTACAAATGACCTTAGATCTTCAAGAGACATTGCGCAAAAAAAAGGTCTCTTTGAATGAAAATAATTGATCATTGTCAGTGTTCACTGAGACTTGTCCACCATGAAAAATGGTATTTACCATTATATATTATTGTGTATGAAAAGAGGGCGGTAGACACCCAATATTATTTAGTGTTAATGGTTTATCCAAGGAAAGAAAATAGTCATCAGAGGAAAGAGGGGAGTAACGTTTCTTGGGACAAATTCTACCAATTCTCGTGGCAGTTGAAAGTGAACTGCTCTCAGAGTATGATTGTTTGATCTCCTCACGTAAGTCCTTCTACATCATTTGAATTACGATCCTTTCAGATAGCTCTCAGAGAACATTTGAAACATCTTTGTATTTTATTTTATTATTTAATAAAATTCTACTTATTATCAATATTACCATCTAACCAAGGAATTATTTAATTCTTTAACATTAGTACACGTTCACTTATCCTCGAATTCTAAGGCGAGAGTTGGAGTCAATTTGGGACCTTCGGATTCTATATTTATAGAGACGAGTCCACAAATGATTTACAAATAACTCTTGCTTTAGAAGTATCCCAACCCCTTAGGATTACAGCTGCCGGGGCGGTTACAGTGGTCCCAAAAGTTCGTGGCCCTAAAATCAAACTGTTAATGTATTGTAAGTTCTACATGTGTTACGTACAAAAGTTCGTGGCCCTACAATCAAAATGTTAATGTATTGTAAGTTCTACATGTTTTACGTACAAAAGTTCGTGGCCCTACAATCATACTGTTAATGTATTGTAAGTTCTACATGTTTTACGTACAAAAGTTCGTGGCCCTACAATCAAAATGTTAATGTATTGTAAATTCTACACGTTTTACGTACAAAAGTTCGTGGCCCTACAATCAAAATGTTAATGTATTGTAAATTCTACATATGTTATATAAGTACACCGTCTAATGATAATACAAAGTTTATTTTTTGATAGGTCATATGACTCAAAGGTCACATAGGTAGGTACATGCATTGCCAAGGGGGGGGGGGGGGGAAAAACCCGCCNCATCCCTTAGAAGGCTTAGAACATACATATTTTTATATACTATGATGGAAAATATTGTTTGTAACAATTATTAAAGGTCTTATTAAAATAAGTATCATAATTTGATTACTACAAGCTTTTTTGCTAAAAAGTCTACTTTGTTCCCCCCCCCCCTGCGTGGCAATCCTAGGGTTAATCTGCAAGAATCTGAACTACTGAAAGTAGGGAACAGGGAAAAATTGTATGCATAAGGAAAAATAATTTACCTTATGAATACAATCCGTTCGCTAAAAGTGTTTCAGACATGGTTTCCTTTAGCCAGCGTCTATGGAACGTTGAATACACCAGTTTCCATTCGATCACTGAACTAGTTTCGAATCATTGGATTTATCATCAGTCTAGTCGAGTCTAAGGATGGAAGTTGACCCATGTCACCTTCCATCTTTAGACTCGACTAGACTGATAATGAATCGAATGATTCGAAACTAGTTTCCTCATAAAGTAAAATAAATAGTGTTTTTGGTGTTTTGTTTAAATTTAATTTATTTAAATTTAACTGTAAACTTAGTGATGATATAGGATCCCAGATATTTGACTATTCCATCTACAATACCACCTTCCTGCATTCTGTGCCCATCTCAATTATCAAAAGTATAAATATTTAATTCAAGAATAATCATTTTTATATCAGATTGAAATGATTAAATTTTATTAGGTAATTAAAATATTTTATTAATCATTTGATATAAATAAATTTAATTAGTCAATGTGTTTGTGTTAAATGTTGTGTGTCTATTTCTTTGTATTTTTTTTTTATTATTATTAAAACAATATAGAAAACCATTCTTGTTTAGTTATTAATTAATCTTTGTGATTAAATTTTATTAATTAAAATATTTTAGTAATCACTTGATATAATTATTGAATACATTTAATTAGTCAATGTGTTTGTGTTAAATGTTACCTACTTATGTGTTTATTTCTTTGTATTTTTTATTAAAACAATGTGTGTGGAAACTCATTCTTCTTAAATTATAATTTCATTTTGGTTTATTACCTAATTAATCTTCAGTATCGAACCCCCTTCTTTCAGATTACCCAGGCAGAGAGAGAGAGAGATTGAAAGTGTTATATTTAAATTACCCGAAAATAAGAAAAAGGGCGAAGTTACAGCTATCCCCCCCCCCCAAAAAAAAAACACTTCATGTGCAAAAAAAAACACCTCATATCTCTCCTAAAAATATGGTCACAAAGGTTTTTTTTTTTTTTTTTTTTTTTTTTTTTGGATCTTCTTTTTTCTTATTTTATGTGTGTAGGTATTATACTTAATAATTTTCAATATATCCTCTATCACCAGGCTAGACAGGCCTAGCCTGCCAAATTATTCTAACCAGTACCTACTTTTGACCTTTCATTTCAACTCTACCGCAGACAGTCATTTACGTTTCAATACAAAACCTCTTGTTCGTTAATATTGCCCCTCCTATATTCGCTACTACTGACGTCTCCCCGGGGGGTGTTCCTATATCCGCTACGACTGACGTCTCCCCGGGGGGTGTTCCTATATCCGCTGCGACTGACGTCTCTCCGGGGGGGGGGCTGTTCCTATATCCGCTACTACTGACATCTCCGAGGCAGATTGTTCATCACACTCGACTTGCACAAGACAGACACCGGGTTCGAATCCTGATCGGGTCGAAAAATTGAAAAAGATTTTTTCGAATTTTCTGCTTGGTCAGGTTGTGTATGGCCTCCTGAGGTCAACTTAGCCTACTGAGGACAATTGAGTAGCGACAAGTGGTAACATTACAATGTAATTGTTAAAAAAAAACACCTTTTTGAAAACTACCAAACACGCTTGACGCGTGAAATTTTTGGCAAAGCACCTCTTATTTTGTTGTCTTTCTGAAAATGTATCACAAGATAGGGGTTCGTATTTAAAAAACAAAAAAATGGACCCCCTGGGAACCACATGGGACCCGCTCTTGAAAAATTGGTTGCACCATCAGGTGATTTAATTTGGGATATAATACCATGCAAAATTTCAAAACTCCACATAAAACCGTTCAAATTCAGGTTATCTCAGACTTTTGGGACACCCTGTACATATCCGCTACCTGCGAGACACCTTGTATTGTGTTGATAGAGATCCTACATTGCGTTCATTGACGCCACGCCGCGCCGCGCAGTTACTTATGTTCGATCCGATGTTCCACAAATTGTGTTCAATCATTTTGTGAAGGTTAAGCCTTATTGATAGTCTACAATTACCGATTGATACAAGTTGCTCTTATCAGTGAATTACAAATTCCAATGATTACACAGAAACCAATGAGCTGATCTTTATTATATCAGTTAGTATAACATGTTTGCTTTGTAATAGCAATAATCTCAAGGTGCCACCGAACACTGGAGTAGACAGAGGGTTCGGCGTCTCTCCTACCGGAGGGGGGGGGGGAATCCTCCCAGGCCCGGGCTTTCCTACGAGGACGGTGAGAAAATTGTCATAATAAAAATTTTCATGTTCAATTTTCAGAATCTTCTTTTTTTTTTCCTTTTTTTTTTAATTTGGCTTAACGTTTTAACCTCCATTCGCTGGAAACTTGCAAACCAGCTACCCACATTGACCTAACCCAGCCTGGGTTGGGCCGAAAAAAAGAGCCAACTATACGTGGTGTTCCCAAGCAGTCACCCATCCAAGTACTGACCACGCCCGACGTTGTTTAACTTCAGTGATCTGACGGGAACTGGTGTATTCAACGTGGTATGATCGTTGGCTAATATGAGTTTTATTATATCAGTTAGTATCATATGTTTGCTTTGTAATAGCAATAATCTCAAGGTGCCACCGAATACTGGAGTAGACAAAGGGGATGCCGTCTCGCCTACCGGGGGGGGGGGGGGGGGGGGNATTCAGGGGGAGGGACTCGTAACCTAGAGACTGGGGGTTCGAGTCCTGGGCAGTACTTTTTAATGCAATGTTTATCGAGGTACGATACCTAATTTGTTAAAAGCTGTAGAGCTTACCACAAATACCTTTCATAAGGATGATAAGCGATTTTATAAGCGTGATGACGAAAAAAAGTGCCTTGACGGATGACAGAATTTTTGACCATTTTATATTTACGTATTTAAATTTAGTCTCAGGATTGGGGATTATTTAGGGGCCCGTGCCTCCCCCTCTCAATGGGATAAAAGACACAGCGGATCAGCCCATTCATTTGATTTTTTTAATTTTTTTTTTTTGTACGTGATAATGAAATTTGAGAAACACTGCCCGCTTAAAAAAACTGGGGGGCACGTGCCCCCCCGGACCCTCCCCTGTATCCGCGCATGGGTTCGGGTTTTCCTAAGAGGCCCGGTGAGAAAATTATCATAATAAAATTTTTCAAGTTTCTTTCTGAATCTTCTTCTTAATATATAAATCAGAAATTTGTGTGTACCTATGTATGAGGGGTTGTCTATTACAATACCACAGCCCAAACGGTAGCAGAGAGCGAAAAATTGATGGGAATGGACCCCCCCCCCCAAAAAAAAAAAATTATGGTCTACGACCCCAGGAAAATTATCAGAACTAAAATATGTCAAAACGTTTTTCGAGTAACGGCCAAATTTCTAATTTCTTCTACCAAATCGGACGGTCACTGTCTGATATGTTAAATTTTGTCGCGACAACATATCAACTCAAAGCAAGAAAGTTTTATGTGATCATGTAGTCCTTATTTTAGTACATATCTTCAAAGGATGGCTAGCCATTTCGGAGTTACGAGTTCGAAACCGGGAAAGGGGTAAAATAAAATTTAAAAAATACTAAAAACTAAGAATGGCGGTGCCTCTAAGGCGCCGATTTTGATTTTTAATCATGAAACTTGATTTTTAAAGGTTGCGATATACAGGGTGGACATAAACCAATACCCCCCCCCCCCCGAATTTCCATTGTCCTTGAAAAACGAAGATGGCAATATAAATACCGTAGCGAAGCACGTGCAAAACAGCTAGTAATAAATAAATCAAATTAAAAGATTTGAAAAATTTTCAAACACACAAAATCAGAAGTTTAGCGATAGTGGGCTAATATGGGACAATGGCTATTGCAGGACAGTGATTTTACAATATAGTGCGACCTTTCAGCTTGTACAGCAATCATAAATATTGGTATATTTCGTAAACATTAACATCTGATAATCGAATTATTTGTTGCCAAGAGGAAGTGAACACGCCTTTTCACATCAACTAAGTGAATTGCCTACTTTTACTTTCATTACTGCCCATACGGTGATTTTAGATGAAAGAATAATAGAGGGGCCCGTAAATGTTTCCCCACCGGCCCGGATTTTCTGCTTACGGACCTGGAGGCGGATCCATGAAGTTTTGACGTCCCGGCAAGAAGAGACGAAAGCCGCCCCCTCAACATACAACCATATTTGATTTTTTTTTTTATAGACCTTATTGAATATAACTTTGACAACATAAACGGAAAAGAGCTAGGATAGAAAGCGAAATTAAGGAGGGAGACAGTTCAGCTATTTTAAGGCTATATTCAGATGGACGCGCGATACCGCGCGGTATGACGAACCGCGCGGCACAATATCTATCTAAGTCAGGGGTTCTCAAACTTTTTGGAACCGCGTCCCTCCTTTTTGAAATGAAAGCCTCCCACGCCCCTCCCCCTTTAAATTATAAATTATGAATGGGTGTTGCTGAAAGCTATATCATTCAAAACGCTAATGTGTTGCTGAATGTTATCTCATTCAAAACGCTAATGTGTTGCTGAATGCTATCTCATTCAAAACGCTAATGCGTTGCTGAATGCTATCTCATTCAAAACGCTAATGCGTTGCTGAATGCTATCTCATTCAAAACGCTAATGTGTTGCTGAATGCCATCTCATTCAAAACGCTAATGTGTTTTGAAATTCAAACATGATTCAATAAAATTACCTTTGTAAAAAAAATTGTGTACATTTATATTTTAACTAAATGATTTTATCTCAACTGGGCTCGCGTCCCTCTTGGCTTGCCTTCACGACCCCCAAGAGGACGCGCCTCCAGTTTGGGAACCTCTTATCTAAATAGTGCATATTGTCTACATGACCGCGCGGTACTAATTCTACAATCTGAACATAGCCTAATGAAGTTCATACAAAGGCCGGGATTAATTCCTTAGGAATTCTCTTTCACCTAACCCTTTAGATTGATCTGTTAGCCAAATTTATAAAGTGTGTTTGGCCATAAATGGGACCCTTGAATATGGTGGGTAGCTGAGATCAAATGAAACCTTTTTTTTATGAAATTCGTGAGGGAGCCAAACGAAGCATGGCTGATTTACAGAGTATGAGTAATCAGGTTTGGATTAACAATGGTAGCACTTGTAGCACGTGCTACGGGCCCCGCGCTCTCACAACTTACACTAGATATTTCGACATTTCTAAGTTGTCAATAGAAAAAACATATCATTTTGACGGGGCCCCCAGCTCTTCAAAGTATGTAGTAAAATCTAATTTAGGAAAGTACAAGTAGGTACCTACTACCTAGGAACTTAATAAAGAAACGAGTATTGCAACATAAGCAAATTGTTTTTTTTTTTTAGCAGGATCGGTAACCATGTTTTATCTTGATCGATGTTGGTATACTCAAAATTTAATTTCACTTTTCTCTACCAGCTGTAGGTACATTTTTGTACTGGTTCTAAAAACTAGACTAATACTTAGACGGCGCCTGCGGGGGGGAGGAGGGGTCCCTGCTCTGTGAAAGAGCTATGGGCCCCGCGGAAGGTTAATCCGGCCCTGTGTGTAATGATTTATGAGTATCATCTTCTTAGTTGCCCTCACGGGGCTGAGGACATAACCTGAAAAGTCAACAGTATATACTGTCCCCTTGGGGACACCTATCCGGGTACTCAAAAATAAAATGAATAGATTTTATCGGAAGTGAAAAGGACATCCTATTTCATTATCAGATCGGGGGGGGGGGGGAATTATTTTNGGGGGGGGGGAGAATTATTTTATAGATGAGGGGGTTTGCCCATTATTGATTTTAATTAAATTTATAAGGATTCATCTCAAAGTGAGGGGGGTTGTCTGGCGATGCACAGATAAGGGCATAGGTTATGAAGGAACTGTAATTTACGTGCATAATGCATATTATATAATATACTAGCTGTTTTCCCGTGCTTCGCTACGGTTACGAAATTTGAATTTTTGGTGGAACCGACCCCCAGAGTGAACACGGCTCCCATTTAGAAAATTCAATAATTTAATCAAGGATATTACTTTTTGCACTGCTGAATCAACTTCCTCGCTCATTCCGAAGTGATACTTCTTAATTATGGATTTTTGGTGGAACCGACCCCCAGAGTGAGCACCGCTCCTATTTAGAAAATTCAATGTTTTACTCAAGGATATGACTTTTTGTACTTCGAAGTGGTACTTCTCAATTCCGATTTTTTGGTGGTGAGTACCGTCCATAAATCGGGGAGAAACCGGAAAATTACAAATTTTATATTTTTTTGGGGTCCCGATATACTATTTTTTTGGGGGGGGGTCTCAGTCATTTTCGTTATATCCTTTAGTTTGCCCAGAAAAAATTTACAAAAAGACCCGCTAAAAAGCGTCATTTTTGGCGGTAACTTGCTCCCACTTGAACTTTCGATTTTTTCCTTTCTTATTACGCACCTACATACTAAAAGGAATATGTGTGCCAAGTTTCAAGTCTCTACGTTTAGCCATCGTGGAGCTACGTTGATTATCAGTCAGTCAGTACGTCAGTATAACAAATGGACTTAGCGTTTTATAAGTATAGATATGTACTATTCATCCTTTTACTCATGTACCTATAAGCTGACCAAATGGCCAGAAATGTTCCATCCCCATCAAAAAACTCTGCCAATGTGACACATGGGTTTATTATTTTCCTAGCAAAAAATAATAAACCTTTTTTGGCCCCCCACCAAAAAATGGGGGGCAAAAAAAATTGATAGAGATTCTCCTGACGATTCCAAATCTGGGGCGTAATTAGACCCTAAATTTGACATATCTACTAAATCTGAAGTCTCTGGCTCTTACCATTCTCTTTTTAGACATGATTAATGGAAACCGCTTTAAAGCGGTAAAAACCGCCAGTGGTATATTTGATTGGACCCAAAAGTTTCGGAGCTCGCTGAGATCCCAAATATGACATACATACAAAATTTCAAATCTCTAGCTCTTACCATTCTCCTTTTAGATAGCGATACTGAAAACCGCTAAAAAGCAGCAAAAATCGCCTAGGGTGTATTCGATTGCACTCAAAAGTACCGGGGCACAATTAGAGCCCAGATGGAACCTATATACCAAATTTCATCCAAGTCGGTCAACGCTAGGTGGCAAAAGTGCCCATCACGGCGTACGGCGCAGCGGACAAGCGGATTTTTTGGTTTATTATTTTCAATAATGAACCTTTGGAATCGTCACGGAAAAAGAAAATGCCCCCCCCCACCCCCTCAAAATTTGATATTATACGTTTCAAGGTACGTAGAATCCAAAAATCGAATAAAAAAGCCGTCCGCCGTACGCCGTGATGGGCACTTTTGCCACTTAGCCTTGACCGATTTGGATGAAATTTGGTATATAGGTCCCATCTGGGCTCTAATTGTGCCCCGAAACTTTTGGCTGTAATCGAATACAGTCTTAGCGATTTTTTTTTAGTGAAGAAGGTTGAAAATTACTATATCTTCACTTGACTGAAAAGATGTTAACATCTTTAATAGCCACCCAGTCGTTGGCCCCTTTCCAGTTCTGATTGTTCGTTCGTTTCTGAGTGTTTTCTTCTGATGTTATGAGTGTTTGTTCCTGATTGTTCATTTTCTATGAGTATTTGTATCTAAAAGTTTTTTTCTAATCGTTCTTTTGTGTTGAGAGTTTGTTTCTGATTGTTCGTTTGTTATAAACGTTTGTTTCTGATTGTTCGTTTGTGATAACTGTTTGATTTTGAGTGTTTGAGTCTGATTGATTTGATGTTTGAGCACAAATCCAACCTTGAATACTAGATCATGAAAGCATTTGAACAGGAATAGCTAACGGTAGCCTGTTTGGTGACTTCAGTGTGGATTCTTGTGGGTGGATGATTGCATAGACTTGTTGTTTTGTTGAACACTTTCATAATTCAGTAGTAAAATTTTCGTCGAATACATCGATACTCGGACACCCCCCCATTCTTCGACTCGACTAGACTGATGATGAATCGAATGATTCGAAACTAGTTTCTTCATAAATAAATATAAATAGTGTTTTTGGTAAGTGTTTTGTTTTAATTTGTTTATTTTAATAGTAAATATTTTTTACTTTCCTTATCCTATAAAAAGGAAAGTATTGTACTGGTCTGAAATTTTCGATGTCGAGTTTTCAATGCCAAAACACGTTTTGGGGTGACCAGAAACCAAATCTCGAGTTTCAACCATTAGTCCGTGTATGTGTCTGTCTGTCTATCCGTCTGTCTGTCTGTGAACACAATAGCTCAAGAACGGCAAGTGTTAGAAACTTGGTATGTATGTCAGTTTTATGCCATGAACGGCAAAATAAGCTTTTGGTGGAAATCGACTATACCATTGGCGGTTTTATGCCGCTTTTTAGGGGCTTTCGCAAATCCTGCTTAAAATGGGAACGGTAATAGCTAGAATTTTAAACTTGGAGCCTATTCATATCAATTTTATACAAAAAATTGAAAAATACAACTTAGGTTGAAGTGTAATATATCAAGAAATGTAATATATAATTGTATTTTCGCTCTGAGGACTTCAAATCGTGTTCTGGCATTAAAAACTCGACATCGAATATTTCAGCGCATTACAATACTTTTTTTATATAGATAAGGAAAGTCGTGTGATGTTCACACCAGATTTTTAACACTTATAATAAACATGTTATTCAACCCATTAATTAATGACTAAATAATTAGCTTTAAGCTTTTTACCAGCGTAGATACAATAGCAGGTACTTTGCTATTAATACCAGGTATTAATAGCAAAGTACCTGCTATTAATACCTGGTACTTACTCTGGTAATAATATTATGATAAACTCTATTATTTTTTCTACCTAGTAGGTACCTAATACCTTGTTACATGTGAGTTTTGGAACAAATATAGTAGGTACGTACCAGAAAATTAGTTGGCCAAAGGCCAAAACCACTAAAAATAATATTTTGGGCCCCTGCCAACTGCCAACTACTAAATATCACAATTTAGCTCCTGCCAACTACTAAATATCACAATTTAGCTCCTGCCAACTACTAAATATCAGAATTCAGCCCCCTGCCAACTACTAAATATCAAAATTCAGCCCCCCTGCCAACCACTAAATATCAGAATTCAGCCCCCCTGCCAACCACTAAAAACTTCGAAAAATTCATGTTAGTCGTTGGCCCCCCTTT
>CM022881.1:438148-452509 GCA_012654025.1 Pachypsylla venusta
AGAGGAGAAACTGATATCGTTTAAACTCGGACGTGTTGCATATCTTTCTCCGAGGTCTGGCTCTTTTAGCCAATCGAAATATTTGACTGTTCGGTGTTAAGGTCCGTTTAGACTGCCTGAACATCTCCGAGCATCCGAGAAAGTTTAATATATAGAACAATCAAATGTATAACTGAAGATGAAGACTTGAAGGTAGAAATGCAAACAATAAGAACAATAGCAAAGAATAATGGATACAAACCAGAAACCGAATATACAACAAAGTAATCAAGAACATCACAAGATCAGAAGATGAAAGAAAAGAAAAAGAAAAATATTCGGGAAGCATAGAATATGTAGGGAAGGACACCAAGAAAATGATCAAAATATTCAAACAGCAATCAAATGTACAACTGAAGATGAAGGCTTGAAGGTAGAAATGCAAACAATAAGTACAATAGCAAAGAATAATGGATACAAACCAGAAACCGAATATACAACAAAATAATCAAGAACATCACAAGATCAGAAGATGAAAGAAAAAGAAAAATATTCGGGAAGCATAGAATATGTAGGGAAGGACACCAAGAAAATAATCAAAATATTCAAACAGCAATCAAATGTACAACTGAAGATGAAGACTTGAAGGTAGAAATCCAAACAATAAGAACAATAGCAAAGAATAATGGATACAAACCAGAAACCGAATATACAACAAAATAATCAAGAACATCACAAGATCAGAAGATGAAAGAAAAGAAAAAGAAAAATATTAGGGAAGCATAGAATAATGTAGGGAAGGACACCAAGAAAATAATCAAAATATTCAAACAACACAACATTAACGTCACCACTAAATCTGCAAAATCTGTATTCACTAAAATCAAGAACAATCCAAACAGCAACCAGGACAATACAAAGAATAGTGGTGTGTATCAAATTTCATGCTCAGAATGTAAACAATCGTACATAGGAGAAAGAGGAAGACAATTCAATACGAGATTCAAAGAACATCATGCAGATTACATCTATGAGAGAAGGAAGTCACTGTTTGCGGAACACTTCAACATANGTCACTGATGGGACCTAAATTATTTTTTATTTTTGTGCCAGACAGGCGGGTTTGGGCTATTGTCCTGCTAAATTCCAAAGGGGTTCTTTCTTTAAAATAAATTGACGTGAAATTGTCCAAGTTATTTTCAATCCACGATTGTGGCTTTAAAGTTCTAAAATGAGTGTTATATGACGAATTATATCTCAGGCAATCGCCTCTCACCAAATTAAAATAAAGTTTTTCAAGAATTTCTTCCCTTCTATCTTTCAGAAGGGCAGCCGTCTGCGCCTCCCAAACCGAACCAAAACCTTTTTTTTTTGCACGTATTGAAGTTGTATTAGGCATATTGTTTTAATTTATTTTTTTATATCAGTAAAAAAATTTGCTGGGACAGGGCCCCTTCAGGATCCCGTGCCCGGCCCTGGCAGCACTGACTTGAATTGAAATGATTCTAATCTAATTCCAAAGAAATCCAATAGATAGCGACTCTTCTCCTCTTATTTTTATTTCTCTCCAATGTAAAGAATGACACTTCTCCTTTTATTTTTATTTTTCTCCAATGTAAAGAATTTTCTATACTTTACTCTCTCCTTCTAGAAAATACGCGAGCATTGTGATTTACAAGAAAATTCTAGCAACTGGTTTAAGATCTGAAAAAGGGAGCTGCGAGTAGAAACCGAGTCAGTTTTTATTTTAACCTCCTTGGGTATAAGAAGTGTGACAAATGAAAAAAACCAATGATACTACGAGATTCCGCAAAAACAAAACCCTGACTTATTTGATGTATTACACTCTTGGCTTTATCACTTTTATTCTGAAGAAAAATCCATGATTGGGCGGGTTTGATCAGAGATCCGTTTGATGAAAATATCAAGTGAGGAGTCGATAGTGTGTAGAATTTGAATATGAAAAAAAAAGGGTTTTGATTTAAAAATCGAAAGTTGGTGTCTGTTTATCCACTTTTGAGACAACCTGTAGAAATTTTAATTACGCCAAAAAATAGATTAATTTGTGCTAGAACTACATTATAAAATTCAAGTCTCTATCTTTAGCTGTTAAAATAAAAAAAATCCGTCCCGGGACTTTTCGAAACACTCTGTCTATACATTTTTTACAGAAATTTCCAAGTGCTTCAATAAATTTATTTGTTTTCTACACATATCTTTTTTACAGCTGACTCGCGTATGGTATTTAATTGCCCTTTTCAGGGCCCATATTTCAAATTAGTCAGCCCTGGTAATATTCCCGTGTTTGCTGAAGCGCCTCCACCAATAATCTTAAATAATATGTACCAGTTCAATTTGGTTTTGCCAATCCTGAAAGACGTGGTCGAGAATGTGGTAATGAGTACTGTTCAAAACAGCTTTGACGAGTTCTTAGTGTAAGTTATTTTAAAGCGCTCTGTTATACAGTTCGTTCGCGCCGATACCTCATTTTTTATTTTGTGTATAAAATCAAGTGAAATTTAAAAATACAAAAAGGGAGTCAACACTCGCCCCACTATTACCAGACAAGCCAGGAGGACAGGGAAAGGAATAGAGTGACGAAGAATGAAGACGACGCACCAGGATGTGGGCAAAGCAGCTCACATCAGCGACAAGTTGGCTTAGGAGCTCTCCGAAAGGAAAGATATTCATCATTCTAGAGTGGTCGAATCTCAAACGAGATAAGACTACATTTTCCAACCCCCAACATGAAAATCTCAGCTGCCCCCCCCCTAGGCCAGATGCTGGCTACGCCCTTGCAAAGGGGGAATACCAGACTCGACATACAGACTTGAAATTAAACCGGCAGTGTGTACAGGATTTAATTTAGTAAGAATATGATCGCTAGCACTACATAATACGTCTCCGTGGCAGAGTGCGCATCATACTCGGCTTGCACCAAGGAAATTCCGCGTCGAAAATTTGAAAAAGTTTTTTTCGAATTTTCTACTTGCTCTGCTAAGTAAGCTCTGTTTTAAATTAAAAAATAATTAAATAGAACAGTTTAATGTGTGTGTGGGGGAGGAGGGGTAAAAACATGACATAATGTTTCCTTTAATGTACACACTGCGTGCGTTAGGTTGGAACTTGACCAGGCACATTATCGCACGCCTAGATACGTCAGTATAAATATGAGTCTTTCATATCTTTGAATTACCTACCAAATTTTCCAGATTTTACAATGCATTCGCGAGCTTAGATGATTCCGTTCCAAGGAGTTACGACGAATTCAAGAATACAATTAGATATTATGAACCTATGTATGTTGAAGGCTCCTCTTCTTACGCATTAGTCATCAATATAATAAAAGAACTTTACTTGCACGAAAATCGAATCATCAATTATATGGCCAGTATCGCCTATATTGCCACAGTCAACCATCATGTCAGTGATGATATCCTAAATATTGCGTTTATCTCGTATGGAGGAACTCCTGCAGGATTTATCCACAGTGGTACAGCAGGTAGAGTTCAGTGGCAAAGGTTTAGACCATTATATTTCACAAGAAATAATGTTTTAAACTAATGTTCTAACTTTTAGAACATTATCTTTTACAAAAGATAATATCCTAAAAGTACTTGTGAATCTCTAATTTAACCATATTAATCTCTAACGTGTTTGGCATAACTAAGAGTGTATAGTACTGTCCCTTATGTTATAAAGGGTGCGACAATTAGTTCTCCCACTTTTCAAAAAATTGTGGGAGGGGAAGTAACATTGGGAGAAGCGTGAAGTTTGTGATATTCAACACTAAATGACATCTAGTTTTTAGGTGTTCCAATGAAAATTACAAAAGATAGACCCCAACCTGAGAGAGAAAACTACAACAGAAATGAGAACAACAAGATGTTAATGTTGAAAATTGCCAATGATTAAAATTTACGAAGTTGGTCTTTATTGAAATTTAGGACTTAGAAATAATTTATTCTCTGTTTTAAATTACAAAATAATTAAATAGAACAGTTTTATGTGTGTGTGTGTGGGGGGGGGTAAAATGTTACAAAATGTTTCCTTTAATATACACACTGCGTGCGCTAGGTTGGAACTTGGCCTAGCAAAGTACCGCTCGCCTAGATACGCCACGATAAATATGAGTCCCCCCAAGTATTTGAATTACCTACCAAATTTTCCAGATTTTACAATGCATTTACGAAATTAGATGATTCCGTTCCAAGGAGTTACGACGAATTCAAGGATACAATTAGATATTATGAACCTATGTATGTTGAAGGATCCTCTTCTTACGGATTAGTCACCAATATAATAAAAGAACTTTACTTGCACGAAAATCCAATGATCAATTATATGGCCAGTTTCTCCTATGTTGCCACAGTCAACCATCGTGTCAGTGATTATATCCTAAATATTGCGTCCATCTCGTATGGAGGAACTCCTTCAGAATTTATCCACAGTGGTACAGCAGGTAGAGTTCAGTGGCAGAGGTTTAGACCATTATATTTCACAAGAAATAATGTTCTAAACTAATGTTCTAAGCTTTAGAATATTATATTTTACAAAAGATAATATCCTAAAACTACTTGCGAATCTCTAACTTGTTTGGCATAACTCAGAGAGGGTATAGTCCTGTTCTTATCTCTTACAACATTTATATTTCTTTCGTTGTCTCCTGTAAGCGGAGCCAAAATTATATTATGCATACATAATACAGTATATTCACTTTTAATCTTTCCAAATATATTAAAACAAAACACTTACCAAAAATACTATTTATATTAATTTATGAAGAAACTAGTTTCGAATCATTCCATTCATCATCAGTCTAGTCGAATCGAAGGATGTAGGTTGACTCATCCTAGTTTCTTCATAAATAATTATGAATAGTTGAAGGTTAAAAGTACTATATGTTCACTTGACTAAAAATTAATTAGATGTTAAATTGAGCTAACTAGTTTCATGTTCTCCTGAACACATCATCAGAGCTTCTGTTAANATAAAGTGTACGAAAAATTCATACGCTAAAATGAGTGCACTGAACCTCTGAGTTCAAAAAACTGTCATAAGAAAACATACCCGGGGGCTTTCGTACACTAAAACCAAATTTCAACATTGGGCCAAAATTTACCTCATATGGTACACGAAAAACACAATATTCCGAAATGATCCCCAGAGGGTCCCGAACATGAAATCATATCGTAAGAAACGGTTTCTGGGGGCTTTTTTTTAAAAAAAAAAACGTCCAAATTTTACCTCATAAGGGACACCAAACATTCATACGCTAAGATGAGTGTACTGATCACATGAGTATAAAAATGTGTAAACCAAACATTCAAACTCCAAAATGAGTGTACTGACCCCAGGAGTTTAAAAATGTGTACACCAAACATTTAAATGCCAAAATGAGTGTACTGACCACATGCATTTAAAAACATGTACACCAAACTTTCAAACGCCAAAATGAGTGCACTGACCACATGAGTTTAAAAATGTGTACACCAAACATTCAAACGCCAAAATGAGAGCACTGACCGCAGAAGTATACAATTTTTCGTAATAAACCATGCCCAGGGGCTTACTCAGGGTGTCTCGAACAAGAAACCATATCGTAAAGAAACTGGGTGGGGGCTTTCGACTACTAAGAAGACTTTTTGGTTTTCTTTATATCGTTTATCTACTTATTTTCCCCTCCCTAGGGATTATCAATATTGTTGAACACCAAACTTTCAAACGCCAAAATGAGTGTACTGACCCCATGAGTATAAAAATGTGTACACCAAACTTTCAAACTCCAAAATGAGTGCACTGACCCCATGAGCATAAAAATGTGTACACCAAACATTCAAATTCCAAAATGAGTGTACTGACCCCAGGAGTATAAAAATGTGTACACCAAACTTTCAAACTCCAAAATGAGTGCACTGACCCCATGAGTATAAAAATGTGTACACCAAACTTTCAAACTCCAAAATGAGTGCACTGACCCCAGGAGTATAAAAATGTGTACACCAAACTTTCAAACGCCAAAATGAGTGCACTGACCCCATGAGTATAAAAATGTGTACACCAAACATTCAAACTCCAAAATGAGTGTACTGACCCCATGAGTATAAAAATGTGTACACCAAACTTTCAAACGCCAAAATGAGTGTACTGACCCCATGAGTTTAAAAATGTGTACACCAAACTTTCAAAATCCAAAATGAGAGCACTGACCGCAGAAGTATAAAATTTTTCGTAATAAACCATGCCCAGGGGCTTACTCAGGGTGTCTCGAACAAGAAGCCATATCGTAAAGAAACTGGGTGGGGGCTTTCGACTACTAAGAAGCCTTTTTGGTTTTCTTTATATAGTTTATCTACTTATTTTCCCCTCCCTAGGGATTATCAATATTGTTGTTGGAAATACTGCGGCTACCATCATATTGGATCCTCAATTAGGAATTTCGACTCCCATTGTTGTTTGGGAAAATGAACCAAGTAAGTAGATACTAACAAGAGCAATCTCGGACATCAGTGTTTGGAGAGGGTGGTGATTAGATGAAAAGTAGAAATTATCAGTAGTACATTTGACTATCGAGACAACCTCGGACATCAGCGTTGGAGAGGGTGGTGATTATATGAAAAGTAGAAATTATCAGTAGGACATTTGACTATCGAGACAACCACGGACATCAGTGTTTGGAGAGGGAGGTGATTAGATGAAAAGTAGAAATTATCAGTAGGACATTTGACTATCGAGACAACCACGGACATCAGTGTTTGAAGAGGGTTGTGATTAGATGAAAAGTAGAAATTATCAGTAGGACATTTGACTATCGAGACAACCTCGGACATCAGTGTTTGGAGAGGGTTGTGATTAGATGAAAAGTAGAAATTATCAGTAGGACATTTGACTATCGAGACAACCTCGGACATCAGTGTTTGGAGAGGGTGGTGATTAGATGAAAAGTAGAAATTATCAGTAGGACTTTTGACTATCGAGACAACCTCGGACATCAGTGTTTGGTGAGGGTGGTGATTAGATGAAAAGTAGAAATTATCAGTATAGCCCAGTCAAATTAGATAAAAAAAAAGGCGAGCCTAGAATAAATTAATAAGAGGGGGGAGTTAATTTTATTTCATGTTGGGCATCCTGATTATTAGTGATCTAAGTTTGCGACGGTTTCTGAGGTGAGCTAAAATTTTTAGCGGTCAAAAACCGCCTAATTTTGTCACTAATTTTAGTTTTTAGCGTATAACATTCGAACGATGCATTTTATGAAAAAATTGCTATATTCAAACTTAATCAGCTATATTCAAACTTAAAAAGTTCAACGGTTTGGTCAGAATGGGAAGTCGAAAATAGGCTATTTTTTACACTTTTTCAGATAATTGTATTATACTCTAAAAAATGATATTATATAAAACTTGTGGGAAATCAAATTTCACGTTCGGCACATACCAACTCTCAAAATTTGCTCCTTCCTACGCATAGGTAGACGGAAAAATCGTAAAGTGGTCATAGCCGCCAATTGGCCGCTATATGACCATATTTCGCCTTTTATAAAAATATATTTTCATTTGTTTTCTTTTACATAATAGGTTCGTATGTAGGTAGGTATAATAATATCCATATACATTTGGACACAATGGTCACCGATCCATCTGAAGGCTTAACATAAATGATATTCTTAAAGATCATGAACACATAACATGTTAAACCTGGAATGAAAAAAAAGGTTCATATCATCCGTGCGTGACCATTTGGTCACAGGCTGTATCTCAACCTGTGGTTGTCTGATTTCAAAAATCCAAACTGTTTTGGAGTCAGATAACGCTACTGCTTAACATATGTAAAAATTAAAAAAAAAAAATCCACAAGAAAAATTAGATCCGGCGCTAATGGGTTAAAATTTCACTTTCATCATTTTTTCATAACGCGCCTAAAGAAGTATAACTTCAAAAAAAAAAAAAAAACGTTTAACAGTGGTGGAAATATATACATTTGAGACGGGTACTGTTTTGATTTCAATGCTTTTTGTGACGCCTTGGCGAGATTTTTTTTACAGCGGTTTTTTGGGGGGATAATTATTTCCATACGAACCACGATTTTCTAGAATTTTTTTCGAAAATCTGAAAAAGTACGAAATAATCGTTCGTTTTCGAACACCACGTACAAAGTACAGGTCTTTTGATATAGCAGTCTGCGTTTTACAATGCTCTCATGTAAAAGAATCAGAATTACGCCATTTTTTTTTCTAACTTCGATGTATAAGGTGACTTGTCTATTAGAACATATTAGGTGAAATTGTATATTCCACAATTCATTAATATTTTGAATTCTAAATTTCTTTCAGCTTTGTTTAGTTCAATAAATCATCCCAGGTTGTCATTCTCCAAGATGCAAAATTCCACCGAAAACTACATCCTTGCTGTAGACTACACTGATGAGCAACAAATACCCAAAACACATCTGTACTACACACATATGTCTTATTGTTCATTTGTATATGTTACAACTAAATATAGATTAATGAATCCTATAAGAGAAATAAGCATTACTTATTCAACTGGGGTACCCAGGGCAGACATTAAAATCAACATGGCTGTTCCTCTAAATACACATAACTTTTTTAGAATGACAATCTACCGCAGTAATGGCACACTTAACAGAACTAATGTAATCGATTTCCCCACTCTAAGAGTTGTTGCAGGAACGGTATGTATTGGATAGAAATAGAGTAGTCAACTTTGTCACACTAGCAATTGTTACTAGAACGGTATGTATTGGATAGAAATAGAGTAGTCAACTTTGTCACTTTACCAATTGATACTAGAACGGTATGTATTGGATAGAAATAGAGTAGTCAACTTTGACACTTGGGATGCTATCCGAAGAACATTGCCATTCATCTTTGATGATATTATTGATGAGAGATTTAAAATCATAGGCGGAACACATTTTGAAAGGTTCGAAAGTGAAGTTGGTATTTTTAGCTGCCCTAAAAATGAGACGGACACTAGATGAACTGAAACTTTTTGCCATGAAAATACCAGGCTGAGAAAATTTTAAAAGCAATAAGGTTCGTCAAACCTAAAGTTGGACATAGCAAATAACAAACTTTTAGAATCAGAAATCAATAAGAGGACGGAAGATATTTCATATTTTGAATACACAACACAATGGTAATCAATTCGGCTGAAAATGCAGAGTTGATATTATTGAGGACAAATGGAGAAACTTGTTAATGTATGACATAGGTGCAACAGTTGGAATTGATGGATTTGGTACCGTCTGTAAAACATAGAACAGAATCGGGGTATCTAGATGGAATTAACTCTAAGAAATGACTCTGACTATGGGAGCCATACTTTGCATTTCTTACCAATGTTTAACGAGTCGTCGAAATGAGGAACATCAAAAGATCAAAGTGGAAGAGGTTTAGCGTATGGAACGAAACCACTGACACTAAAGTAAATCATGAAGACTGCCATCTCACTAAAACGAATGAAAATAGTTTGAGTATCGTTGAATGGAAGATCAAAGGAACGGGGCAGATTAAAAAACCTTCTGAAGGGGGTTGAACGGGCAACTTCGAATCTTAGGAATATAGATCATAATGAGTTTTGAGCGTCATAAGGACAAAGGGGAAATACCAGACTCGACATACAGACTTGAATTTGGACCGACAGTGTGTACAGGATTTAATTTATTAAGAATGTGGTCGCTAGCAGTACCTAATACGTCTCCGTGAAAGAGTGCGCATCATATTCGGCTTGCACCAAGGCAGTTTCTCGTCGAAAATTTGAAAACGGTTTTTTTCGAATTTTCTACTTGCTCTTCTAATGTTGGGTTTATTTTGGTTTGTTTATGGGAAGCTGATTTTCCTATGGAAAAGGTTGTTCCCCGTCTATCCGTTTCAGAGTTACTATGAACTTCTTTTTAAGATAGACCCCAACCTGACAGAGAAAACTATAATAGAAATGAGAACAACAAGATGTTAATGTTGAAAATTACCAATGATTAAAATTTACGAAGTTGGTCTTTATTGGAATTCAGGACTTAGAAATGATTTATGCTCTGTTTTAAATTACAAAATAATTAAATAGAACAGTTTTATGTGTGTGTGTGGGGTAAAATGTTACAAAATGTTTCCTTTAATATACACACTGCGTGCGTTAGGTTGGACCTTGGCCTAGTAAAGTACCGCTCGCCTTGATACGCCACGATAAATATGAGTCCCCCAATTATTTGAATTACCTACCAAATTTTCCAGATTTTACAATGCATTTACGAGCTTAGATGATTCCGTTCCAAGGAGTTACGACGAATTCAAGGATACAATTAGATCTTATGAACCTATGTATGTTGAAGGATCCTCTTCTTATGGATTAGTCACCAATATAATAAAAGAACTTTACTTGCACGAAAATCCAGTCATCAATTATATGGCCAGTTTCTCCTATGTTGCCACAGTCAACCATTATGTCAGTGATTATATCCTAAATATTGCGTCCATCTCGTATGGAGGAACTCCTTCAGAATTTATCCACAGTGGTACAGCAGGTATAGTTCAGTGGCAAAACGGTATGTATTGGATAGAAATAGAGTAGTCAATTTTGTCACTCTGGCAATTGTTACCAGCCGCGATCGGGGGATTCTAGTGTGAATATACATATAGATATCCTTCAAACATCAATGGAACATTATTTCTGAATGATCTAAATTATTACTGCAACAAAATATTAACCCGAGCATTGCCAAGGGGGGGGGTGTACTAAGTACCTGCTTTTTAGCAAAAAGCTTATAGTAATCAATTTATGATACTTATTTTATTAAAACCTTTAATAATTGTCACAAACAATATTTTCCTTCATAGTAGTTATATAAAAATATATATGTTCTAAGCCTTCTAAGGGATGATATTGAAGACAAACTTTGTGCGCGGGTACACTGGGTAATGCATGTATCCAATACATTGATTGTCTAAAGCTGCCATTAAAAGCTACCATAAAATGTCTAATTATGTACCACATGAAAGAGATAAGTGTGTGTAAACATTGTCAAAAGACATTTGTCTGTGTGGGATGTCAGGAAGGACAAAGTTCTGGTTCAGAATAGATTTCCTAGGGTCTAGCGATTTATTATTTTATTCCTGGGATTAAATTTTATTTTTATGTAAGATAATAATTTATTTAGTTTATATTTTTTTAGTTTTTATTAAAGAAATAGCGACTTATTGTAATAAAAAAATACATTTTTTTGTTTATTTAGTTGGCGGGTGCTTTGCAATTGAATAGAGCTTGGCAATCCCAGGGTTAATATCTAACAGTTATTTGCCAAATTTTTGGAAATTTATCTGCACAAATTCTACTGTTCTTAAGATACTTTGTTGACAGATAAAACGGTCTCATGATTGAAAATCGAGATTTTCAATGTCAAAACACCCAAAAGGCGTTGGAAACTTGAAATCAAATACTTCAGAAAATTACAATATATTTATTTTTATTTGCTGAAAATCTCTTTAATATTTATTGGTCATTCAAGACGGGGGCGTCCACACTATGTCGAATGTGTCGATCGACACAGTCGACATAGTGTGGACGTGTAAGTCGATCGACATTTGTCGAGTCGAATGCAACCCGAAGGAAGTGGATTTTTTTTCTGACAAGATGTCGAGTCGAATGAATAAAATTGTAAGTGTCGAATGTGTCAAAAAAAGCTTTGAACACTTAGTTTTTTTGTGAAATGATGATACAATAGGAGTGCGTTTATCTATATATATAAAAGTGAATGTGTGTTTGTTTGTTTGTTTATTTATTTGTTTGTTTGTTCTCTTATAACTTACGAACTACAGCTCGGAGTTCCACGAAACTTTGCACACTTATTTGTTTTTACCCGGGGAAGTTTATAGGCACGATATTGTCCGGCCATTTTAGTTACGGCCGATTTTATGGCCGATTTTTCAATTTCTTCCTCAAAATTTTCCGAATTTTATTTTCCATACAAAAATTGGAAAATCGGCCGTAACTCGAAAACGGTTGATTTCTCTCATCTTCTCGAAACGAAGTTCGGGTACTCAGCTAGTTTAAAATATAAAAATAATATTTTTTAACGTAACATTAAAGTTTTACGTTAAAAAAATATTATTTTTGAAATAAACGCACTACCATTGTATCATCAAAATTGGATCATCATCTTGAAGAACAGAGATGAGTGGAGCACAAACATCTGGAATGATTGAGAAAATTATTTGTTTCGACATTTTCAGCAGGTAGCTCAAGGACGAATATGAATATCCACTAGCTAAAAAGCGCAAGGTTACTGCGAAGCGCTCACTAGGAGGAATAGTTTTTCTGAATACTGTGTTTCTTTTTCGAGATAAGAGGTCCAATTATTCTCAATAATTTTTCAAAATCAGAACTCTTCATGCGGAAAAAAATCCTGAATCTAGCGTTGCATCTGTATTCTAGTTTTAGGGGATCTATTTCGTCTAACAATAA
Organism: Pachypsylla venusta; assembly: GCA_012654025.1. Classification (NCBI taxonomy): domain Eukaryota; kingdom Metazoa; phylum Arthropoda; class Insecta; order Hemiptera; family Aphalaridae; genus Pachypsylla; species Pachypsylla venusta. The sequence goes on from CM022881.1 coordinate 450,607, forward strand.
ATCCTTCATAAAATCTGCTGTGCTGTACCTTTTCCTTCCATTATAAAGACTTGGTCGGATATGTGTGGACGGAGCAAATGTTAAATGTGTCGATCGACATAATGTGGACGTATCTTTAGAAATACAGAAGGTTTGGTGTGAGGAAGTGCATACAGCCTTAAGAAAAGTCTGCTTCAAACCAATGATATAAGATTATCTACAAAATACGAGTTTCTACGAAGTGGATATTGTGAGAATCACGGATTTCCGTGTCAGAAAAGATTTTTTTTTTTTTTAATTTGGCTTAACGTCTCTTTAACATCTATTGGTCATTCAAGACGGGAGTTTTACCGTCCATTCGCTGGAAACTTGCAAACCAGCTACCTACATTGACCTCACCCAGCCTGGGTTGAGCCGGAAAAATGAGTCAACGGTACGTGGTGTTCCTAAGCGGTCACCCATCTAAGTACTGACCACGCCCGACGTTGCTTAACTTCAGTGATCTGACGGGAGCTGGTGTATTCAACTTGGTATGAGCGTTGGCTAGAAAAGAATTCGAGTTAAGAAGAGAAGGCACCGAACAAAAGGTTGTGGGATATATAGAATTAAGGAAAGCAACGCCAACCCCAAATAGAATTGGGAAAGGGTGAAGATAGAGAAGAAGATTAAATTCATTATTTATCTTAATGGACATGGGCGTAGGAAGGGGGGCAGCTGCCCCCCCCCCTAGAAATTCATCCTGTTTCTGGACAGTTTGTAAAGTGTTAAATGAACTTGTTTCTTGGGGCAGCTGATTTAAACAAAATAGACAATTGACGAGGGGAGTGCGGGGCGTTGTTATGACCTTATATATCGGGAATATTTGATTTTGAATTTATAAAATCATTCTGATTGTATTTAGAAAATCAAAAAGAGGAAACTATTTATGCCATAAATTTTTTAGTGGAAGATTACTGTAGAAATATTCACACTTCATCTTGCAAAGGGTGGGGGTCGCCACCCCCGCCCCCTTTTAAATCCGCCAATGTAAGAGATAAAAAGAATAGACACCGAACAAAAGGTTTTGGCATGGTTCAATTAAGGAAAGCAACACCAACTCCATAGAATTGGGAAATGTTGAATTTAAAAAAGAAAAAGTTTAAATTGATTATTTATATTAACCCTAGCATTGCCAAGGGGGGGAGGGGGGTACAAAGTACCCGCGTTCTAGCAATAAGCATATAGTAATCAGTTTATGATACTTATTTTAATGAGACATTTAATAATTTTCACAATGTTTTCCATCATAGTATATAAAAATATGTACGTTCTAAATCTTCTAAGGGATGATATTGAAGCCAAATTTTGAGCGCAGGTACTGCGGGTACTGCATGTAACCAATACATTGATTGTCTAAAACTACCATTAAAAGCTACCATAAATTGTCTAAAATCTCTAATTATATACCACATGCAAAAAATAAGTGTGTGTAAACACTGTCAAAAGAGATTTGTCTGTGTGTGATGTCAGGAAGGACAAAGTTATTTTGTTTGCGGGTACTTTGTACCCCCCCCCCACCTTGGCAAACCCCCCCCCCCCCTAGGCCAGATGCTGGCTACGCCCTTGTTAATGGATTTTTTTTAATTTCTTGTTTCAGGGAGTCCATCCTATGTTAGATATTATTCAATCAATATCTCGAATTATGAATCTCGATCCTTCTCTATTAATGCAAACACTACGTTTTTGTGAATTATTATTTATAACTCAATTTAAGCAACATTACTTAACTTTGCTTGAAAATCCGAGTGATTTTCTGGAAATCTTCCAATGATGTTTCCAAGCATTGTTTTTGTTATAACTAATATAGAGTGATTTTTTTTAACCCTAGGATTGCCAAGCTCTATTCAATTACGTGCATTGCCAAGGGGGGGGGGGGCTACAAAGT
>CM022881.1:455977-466334 GCA_012654025.1 Pachypsylla venusta
TGACAAAGTTGACTACTCTATTTCTATCCAATACATACCGTTCTAGCAGCAAATTCTAGAGTGACAAAGTTTATTGTTCCAGTTCTATCAATAGCGATGCTATTTCTTTGGTAGATTGTCATTTCAAAATAAGGAAGTATAGGTGGAGGAAGGACCATGTTGAGTTTAATGTCTGCCTTTTTTAGTCCATTTGCAAAGGCAATGCTTAATTTTCTTAAAGGTTCCATTAATTTATATTTAGTTGTAACATATACAAATGAACAATAAGACATATGTGTATAGTACAGATGCGTTTGGCCCACATTATAGTCTACGCCAACAATGTAGTTTTCGACGGAGTTTTCCATCTTGGAAAATGACATACTGGGATGTATTCTTGTACTAACCAAAGCTGAAAGGAATTTAGAATTCAAAATGTCAATGAATTGTAGATTATACTATTTAACCTTAACTGAGCTAATAGATACTGGGATGACCTTTGAGAAAGCATCGTGTCTAGTGGATATGTTTTATGTTTCTCAAATTGGATAGTAAAACATACAAAGGTTCATTATTGAAAATAAAAAACCAAAATCTGTGAAATTAGCTGGGTTTTTTCTTTTGTAGTGTCTTTTTTACTTACCTAAAAAATATGTAAAAAAAATGTAGAATTTCTTTGTGGTAAGGCCCAATGACCTTTTCACAACTTTTGTGGGTATCACAGCATTACTAAGAGCCTCCTGCACTAATAATCTCTTCATAATTCATACTTCTAATCTTTTTACTCTGGTAATGCCGCCACTGGTCGCTTCTCACATTAAAGTAGCTACTCAATTGTCCTCACGAGGCTGAGTGCACCCCGAAATCACAAAATTTCCGACCCCGCCGGGGATTGAACCCGGGTCCCCCAAGTGCAATGCCAGTGTGATACCCACTAGACCAGGAGGACTGCTCTTTTTTACTTACCTTATCCTATAAAAAGGAAAGTATTGTCATGGGCCGAAATTTGCGAGTTTTCAATGTCGAGTTTTCAATGCCGAAACTGGTTTTGGGGTCCCCAGAGCCCAAATCTCGAGTTTCATCCATTGGTCCGGGTGTGTGTTAGTAAGTCCGTCTGTCTGTGAACAAGATATCTGAAGAACGTCAAGTGCTAGAGACTTGAAATTTGGTAATTATGTCAGTTTTATGACATGAACGGCAAATTAATTTTGAATTAAATATACTGCTGGAGGTTTTATGACGCTTTTTAGCGGCTTTCGCATATCCTGCTTAAAATGGGAACAGTAATAGCTAGAACTTTAAACTCGGTGCAAAATCATATTCTTTTCATACAAGTAATTGAAGAATATAACTTAAATTGAAGTGTAATATAATGTTAGCGGTTGAAGGTCGCTTTTTGGCGGTTTCGCCTAAAATCAGAATGCAAAGAGATAGGACTTGATATCTGGTGCAAATTCATATCAATTTCTTACAAGAAATTGAAAAATACAACTTAGGTTGAAGTGTAATATAACAAGAAGTGTAATATCTCACAAAAAACAAAAATGTAAAAGGGGCCAAGTTCCAATGCCCAAAAAGTTCTGCCTTTAAAAGTACTGAGATCTAAAATGAGGCCAAGCTTTTTCATTAATGGCCAGAAATAAATGTATCTAAAATTATATGCCCAGGCTGTTTTCAATTAAGCACAAATAAATGCATGTATCTAATGATCTAAAATATCGGATGTCCAACTATCAAAAATTCAAAATTTTATGACGGGAATATTTACCTATGTTCTTTTCAAAAAAGTGGTGAAAATGTTCACATTTACTTGGCAAGTTGTTGTGTGCGTTGGATAAAACTCAATCCACGAAACATGCCAAGTAAATGTGAACATGTGAAGTCGAATTACCACTTCATACCGAATTTTACTTTTCTACCTATTCCGAAAGAGCTCTAAAGTTATATAAATCCCATCTCTTATGAAATCCCTTTTTTTCTCCGGGAAAAAAAAACAATTTGGGATTTCTCATTAATTTCCTGGTGTTTTGAAGTCGAATTACCCATTCATACCGAATTGTAGGTTTCTACCTATTTCGAAAGAGCTCTAAAGTTATAAATCTCATCTCTTATGAAATCTCTTTTTTCTCCGGAAGAAAAAACAATTTGGGTGTTTCCATAATTTCCCTGGTGTTGTTAAGTCGAAATACCCATTCATACAAAATTTTAGTTTTCTACCTATTCTCGAAAACTCTAAAGTTATAAATCCCATCTGTTATGAAATCACTTTTTTCTCCGGAAAGAAATACAATTTGTGTCTTCTCAAAATTTTCGCTGGTGCTTTGAAGTCGAATTACCTCTTCATACCGAATTTTACTTTTCTACCTATTCCGAAAGAGCTCTAAAGTTATATAAATCCCATCTCTTATGAAATCCCTTTTTTTCTCCGGGAAAAAAAAACAATTTGGGATTTCTCATTAATTTCTTGGTGCTTTGAAGTCAAATTACCCATTCATACAGAATTGTAGGTTTCTACCTATTCCGAAAGAGCTCTAAAGTTATGAAACTCATATCTTATGAAATCTCTTTTTCTCCGGAAGGAAAATCAAATTGGGTGTTTCCATAATTTCCCAGGTGTTTTGAAGTCGAAATACCCATTCATACCAAATTTTAGTTTTCTACCTATTCTCGAAAACTCTAAAGTTATAAAACTCATCTCTTATGAAATCTCTTTTTCTCCGGAAGGAAAAAAAAAATTGGGTGTTCTCATAATTTTCCTGGTGTTTTTAAGTCGAAATACCCCTTCATACCAAATTTTAGTTTTCTACTTATTCCAGAAGTGCTCCAAAGTTATAAATCTCATCTATTAAGAAATCTCTTTTTTCTCCGGAAGGAAAAAAAAATGTGTTCTCATAATTTTCCTGGTGTTTTTAAGTCGAAATACCCCTTCGTACCAAATTTTAGTTTTCTACCTATTCCAGAAGTCCTCCACAGTTATAAATCTCATCTCTTATGAAATCTCTTTTTTCTCCGGAAAGAAAAACAATTTGGATGTTCTCATAATTTTGCTGGTGTTTCTAAGTCAAAATACACCTCCATACCAAATTCCAGGTTCCTATCTATCCCGGAAGTGTTCTAAAGCTATAAATCCTATTGCCTATTAAATCTCTTTTTTCTCTGGAAGGAAACAAAATTTTGTGGTTTTCAGATTTTTCCTTTAGGTTTTGAGTAAAAATACACCTACAAACCAAATTTCAGCTTTCTAGCTCTTCTGGAAGTTGCTTTTGAATTTTGATGAGTGAGTGAGTTACAAAACCAACGTGGTTTTGCATTTTTCTGATCCTTTTTTCTCCGTTACCCTTTCATGTGCAACCTCCATTCTAACACAGTAAGCCTAAGTAGGGGACCTAGTAATAATGACCAAATAACATGTTCATAGCTTTAGCGGTTTCGGAGATATTGGGGGGTCGGAAATAGCATGAAATATTTCGTGTAAATATACACACTGCAGTCGCCAGGCTTGACTTGGAACTTGGCCTGGCGCACTGCCGTGCGCCTAGATATAATTATATTTCCGCTCTGGGGACTTCAAAACTTGTTTTAGCATTGAAAACTCGACATCGAAAATTTCGGCCCATTACAATACCTTCTTCTTCTTTTATAGATAAGGAAAGTCGTGTGATGTTCAGACCAGATTTTTTTAAATTTAATTTATTTAATTCCAATGTTAAGTCTCGATAGTCAAATGTCCTACTGATAATGTCTACTTTTCATCTAATCACCATCCTCTCCAAACACTGATGTCCGAGGTTGTCTCGATAGTCAAATGTCCTACTGATAATTTCTACTTTTCATCTAATCACCACNTTTATAAAACAATAAACAATTAATATTGTTTTATTTTTATATTTCATTTATGTAATTGTTAAAATTGTAATTCCTAAAAAAAAAATAATAAAAAAAAGTGGGCTCTGCCCGTGGAAATTGAATAAATAAATAAATAAATAAATAAATAATCACCACCCTCTCCAAACACTGATGTCCGAGGTTGATTTTGTTAGTATCTATTATCTACTTACTTGGTACAGTTTCATAAACAACAATGGGGGTGGGAAATCCAAAATGGGGATCCAGAATGATGGTAGCTGGAGTACCTTCCACAACAATGTTTGCAATACCTAGGGAGGGGAAAATAATTAGAGAAATGATATAGAAAAACCCCATTTACCCCCATCTTGAATATTCATCTAGACATTATTAAATTAATGAATTCGCTTGGACTCGAACTCAGCTTTTCAGTCTGCAATATTTTAATACAGGGTGCGGCATGTACAGTGTGCGGCAATTAGTTCTCCCACTTTTCAAAAAATCGTGGGAGGGGGAGTGATAGTGGGAGGAGCGTGGGGTTTGTGACATTCAACACGATATGACATCTAGTTTTTAGTTGTTGCAATGGTTTGGTCGAGCGTGCATCTTGCGTTCGTTGTCAAATTGTTCTTTTTTTAAAGTGAACCATTATAGCCACTGAGAGGGCGTTCCGCACAAAGTATTGTTTGCACTCCACGGATCCATCTCCTGATCGAAAAACAATTTTGAATTGAGTTCACAACTTTAGGACCACATCATCAGCTTTAGTCTGTATGGGGCTACCCATACAGCCAATCGTTCTCGTGAGATTCCGCAGGACATGTTCCCCGGTCCCCGGATTTGAGTCCTTGTGACTTCTTCCTGTGGGGTTACCTCAAGGCTGAGGTCTTCAAACATCGCCCCGGGACCCTTGAAGATTTAAATTCTGTAAAAAACCATACAAATTGATGGGGATATTCTGACGAGAGTCATGGAAAACTTTCGTGAAAGACTCCAAAAGTGCATCACTCGCGAAGGCCGTCATTTGGACGACATTATTTACAAAGCATAGACGAAAAAAAACTAGAATACCCAAAGCTTACAGAATACAAAATAATTTTTCAAATATCTCATGTCGTTTTTATTTAGCAGCTCTTTTAAATGTGGAAATACTAATTGCCGCACTGTGCATATCCCATTTTAAATTTCGGTCAACCATCGCTACCAAATATAGAACAGAGTACGGCAATTAGTTCTCCCACTTTTCAAAAAATCGTTTGAGTGAAAGTAATAGGGGTAGGTGCATGGGGTCGATGATAATTCAACAAGAAATGACATCTAATTTTTAGCTGTCGGTTGTCGCAATAGTTTGGTCGCGCGAGCAGTGCCGGATTTAAAGTATGTGATGCCCTAAGCACTAAGTATCTCAGGACCCTTTTTTGATGTCAGTAAATTTTTATCTCGTGAATATAAATATTATATTTCAAAGTAAATTTAATGAAGGATAACAGAAGAAAGAAAAAATATAATAATTATATACATTTTCATATTTAAAATAAATACAGCACTTATTATTTAGCCTCAGAAGTCATATTTATTTAAATGTTTAACCAATGAACAAAAAATAATTATAGATTCAAAGTTATTAATAATTATTTTCATTTTTCGTTCATATATATTTTTAGTACTAATGTTTTTAGCAAATTCGCGAAGGACGTTGTTAAAATCAATCTTTCGTAAAAGATCTGACTCTATATACAATATTGACAGAGTGTCGAGCCTTTCTTGTCGCATAGTAGTTCTTTTTACTTTCTCTTCCTCTAGAAGATAAAGTATTGTATTCGTGCAGCAAATTTTGACTTTTTTTGGCCTAAAAAAATCGTCTGACGGGAACCCAAAACTCAAAATAAAGATCAAATATATCATTTCCTATTGCATTTGGGCCATATTTTCACTTTTTCGCGTCATTTTTGAAGTTTGGAAATATTNAAAAAAAAAAAAAATTCCGGCGTGGGACGTACGTACGGAATCGTGTGCAGAGCTCTGGAAGCCAAACCACTGGTCCGATTTTGATGAAATTTGGCACAGGTCATCTTTGGGCAAAAAGCCCGACACATATTTTTGTTTTTCTCGATATCACCCCCAGGGGCGGTCCTATCCCCCCGAACATATTTTTTGGGTCGGAATTTCTAAAATCCAAACCACATAACCAATTTTGATGAAATTTAAAACCAGTAATTATGGAACCATTTTATCTAAAATAAATGGGTGTATTCCTATCAGGGGGGCCGCCAGGGGCCAAAATGACCCTTTAAATGGAAATCCCTTTTAAAATAAAACAGATTAGTAATTTCACATGATTTTTTTTAAAAAAATAATGTCTAGAGCCGACAGGGATCATTCAAAGTGTTGGAAATTTTATTTAACCACTGTTTTTAAACTTTTATTCAGAGTTCACCCCATCGGTTTAGGACCAAGAACGTCGCAATTGGACCAAATCTCTAAAATGAAAACTACATAACCAATTTTGATGAAATTTAAAATGGGTAACTATGGCATCTTTTTATGAAAAAAAAAAGAAAAGATAATGGGCCCATTTGGGTGCGTTTTTCTTAGGGGCCTCGTCAGTGGGGCCCAATAAGCTCCTTCAATTGACTATCGATTTAAAAGGTCACTTTTATTTACTTAAAATTCAAAACATTTGTTGTCTGGAGCCTAAAAGGGATTATTGGAATCATTATATTAACTGCTTTGCAGCATTATTTAAGGGTCCCCCCTTCACGGTTTAGGACCAAGAACGTCGCAATTGGACCAAATCTCCAAAATCCAAACCACACAACCAATTATAATGAAATTTAAAATGGGTAGCTAAAAAGTGTATTTATTTATTTATATATAAAAAAATGAACCCATGTTGGTGCAATTTTGACATTGGCACCGCCAGTGCGCCCAGCAGGGGCCCACAAATGAGAAGAAAAAAAATCGACGATTTTGATAAAATTTGGTATGCACAGCCACCCAAGTATTATATTTGACAATTTTTGGTGTTTTTTAGATTTTTTGCATTTGGGTCCCCGGCCGGGTCCCAAATAAGAAAAAAACATAAATTTTGTCTGATTTTGAACATAAATTTTGTCTGATTACTACAAATTAGGTATGCACGGTTGCCCAAGTACTATAAGTGACATCTTTTGGTATTTTGTAGTAATTTTGATTTTGGGGCGCCGGTAGGGGCCCACAAATGAAAAAAACATAAAATTCGTCCGATTTTGATCAAATTTGATATGCACAGCAACCAAAGTATTATATTTGACAATTTTTGGTGCTTTTTAGATTTTTTGCATTTGGGGCCCCGGCCGGGCAGCCGAAGGCTTCAAAATCTTTCAAAATAAAGTGTTACAAAAGAGCAAGTCACCAAAGTCCCCAGCCGAAGGCTGCAAAATCTTTTTAAAATAATACTGTCACTAAAGAGCAAAGTCCGCAGACGATCAAAATAAGACTGTCACTAAAGAGCAAAGTCCGCAGCCGGAGGCTGAACAAAATCTTTTTAAAATAATGCCATCACTAAAGAGCAAAGTCCGCAGCCAAAGGCTGCAAAATCTTTTTAAAATAATATTATCACTAAAGAGCAAAGTCCACAGCCGAAGGCAGCAATATCTTTCAAAATAAGACTGTCACTGAAGAGCAAAGTCCACAGCCGAAGCCTGCAAAATCTTTCAAAATAATATTGTCACTAAAGAGCAAAGTCCGTAGCCGAAGGCTGCAAAATCGTTCAAAATAATACTGTCACTAAAGAGCTCGAAGCCGAAGGCCCCAAAATCTTTTTAAAATAATGGTCAACATCAACAGAAACGAGAAATATAACAATAATATCACTAAAAGACTTAAAACTTTAGAAGAGCAACATCTTCATTCGGTGGTAGTCTGATGGAAAGATTAAGGAAAAGAAAGTCTAGTACGGTTTTCCGTACCATTTATTTATAATAATAATAAAAACCTGCCTCGGTAGCTCAGTGGGTAAGCGCTCGCCTAGTAAACAGGAGGGCGTGGATTCGATCCCCAGCAGGGGCAGGGTTTTACCTCATTAATTTGATTATTTGACCACATAAAAATAGAGCTCTAAGGGTTAGGTGGAAGAAAATGCCTCAGATATTAACCTCGCCTAGTGGTTGGTTACCTTCCACCCAAGAGTCTATTTTTAAAAAAAAATAAAAAAAAATTCATGAAGGCGGCACAAACCACCACACATAAAGATAAGGGAACTATTCGCAATGTTGAACATTCGCGAGGTGGCGCTCTCCTCCAAGAAAACAGTCGCTTATGAATTCAAAATAATTATTTTTAAAAAAATTTTTGGAGGCCCCCCTGAGACATGATGTCCTAAGCAATTGCTTATACTTTACTTATTGATAAATCCGGCACTGCGCGCGAGCATCGTGCGTTAGATGTTTATTTTAAAAAATAATTCCTTGGAACGGAATCATCTAATTGCGCAAACACATTGTAAAATCTAGAAATTGGTAGGTAATTCAAAATTGAGAGACACATTATTATTGTGGAATACAGGGTGCGGCAATTAGTTTTACCACATTTCAAAAAATCGTGGGAGGGGAAGTGATAGTGGGAGGAGCGAGGGGTTTGTGATATTCAACATGAAATGACATCTAGTTTTTAGTTGTCGCAATAGTTTGGTCACGTGAGCATCGCGCGTTCATTGTCGAGGTGTTTTTTTTTTAAAAAAAAAGTGAATTCATTATAGCCACTGAGAGGGCGTTCCGCACAAAGTATGATTTCCACTTCACAGATCCAGTTTCTGATCGAAAAATAATCTTGAGGTGGGTTCACAACTTTAGGACCACATCAATAGCTTTAGGAGTGACCAAAATTTACGTCATAAAATACACGAGTCAAACCTGTGCCATTTGATTCTCAAAGGCACCTCAATACGATAACAATCGACCCAGGCGCCTCAGTTGACGATTTTGTCGACCTAGATAAGGCGAAAAGTTAAAAATGACCGAAATTTGATACGTAAGATTATAAGATAACATACATGACAGATGATTGGAACCTGTGAAATTCTATCCACAATAACGCCATTGATAAGAAAGCACTATCAATGAAGCCTACCTGCTTTAGAACAATATCTTTTGTAAGAGATAATGTTGTTAAGCTTTATCACTGAACTCTACCTGCTTTAGAACAATATCATTTGTAAGAGATAATGTTGCTAAGCTCTATCACTGAACTCTACCTGCTTTAGAACAATATCTTTTGTAAGAGATAATGTTGTAAAGCTCTATCACTGAACTCTACCTGCTTTAGAACAATATCTGTTGTAAGAGATAATGTTGTAAAGCTCTATTACTGAACTCTACCTGCTTTAGAACAATATCTGTTGTAAGAGATAATGTTGTAAAGCTTTATCAATGAACTCTACCTGCTTTAGAACAATATCTTTTGTAAGAGATAATGTTGTAAAGCTTTATCACTGAACACTGCTTTAGAACATAATCTTTTGTAAGAGGTAATGATCTAAAGCTCTGTCACCGAACTCTACCTGCTTTAGAACAATATGTTTTGTAAGAGATAATGTTCTAAAGTTCTGTCACTGAACTCTACCTGCTTTAGAACAATATCTTTTGTAAGAGATAATGTTGTAAAGCTTTATCACAGAACTCTACCTGCTTTAGAACAATATCTTCTGTAAGAGATAATGTTCTAAATCTCTGTCACTGAAATTTACCTGCTTTAGAACATTATCTTTTGTAAAAGATAAATCTCTGTCACTGAACTTTACCTGCTTTAGAACATTATCTTTTGTAAAAGATAATGTTCTAATTCTCTGTCACTGAACTTTACCCGCTTTAGAACATTATCTTTTGTAAAAGGTAATGTTCTAAATCTCTGTCACTGAACTTTACCTGCTTTAGAACATTATCTTTTTTAAAAGATAATGTTCTAATTCTCTGTCACTGAACTTTACCTGCCTCTGTCACTGAACTTTACCTGCTTTAGAACATTATCTTTCGTAAGAGATAATGTTCTAAAGCTCTATCACTGAACTCTACCTGCTTTAGAACATTATCTTTCGTAAGGGATAATGTTCTAAAGCTCTATCACTGAACTCTACCTGTTGTTCCTATATGCAAAAACATTGGAGGAGTTCCTCCATACCATGTGTGCGAAATATTTAAGACTAAATCACTGGCAGCATGGTTCACTGTGCCAACATAGAAGAAAGTGGCGAACGAATTGATAATTGGATTTGGGTGCAAGAAAAGTGCTTTTATTATATTGATGACTAATCCATAAGAAGAGGATCCTTCAACATACATAGGTTCATAAATTCTAAGTGTATTCTTGAATTCGCCGTAATTGCTTCGAACGGAATCATTTAAGGCCGCAAATGCATTGTAAAATCTGGAAAATTGGTAGGTAATTCAAAATTGAGAGACACATTATTATTGTGGAGTACAGGGTGCGGCAATTAGTTTTCCCACATTTCAAAAAAATGGTACGGAAAACCGTACTAGACTTTCTCTTCCTTAAT
>CM022881.1:503931-518707 GCA_012654025.1 Pachypsylla venusta
AAGGAAGAGAAAGTCTAGTACGGTTTTCCGTACCATTTATTTTTGGGGGGGGGGCACCCAATTTTTTTTTTGCCAGAAAAATAATAAACCCATGCAAGTGTCACATTGGCAGAGTTATTTAGCGGTTTTAATTCAATTTCAAACGAAAATGTGATTTTGCATGGAATGGGAAAACACATTTTTGGTTGAAATCGAATTTATTCTTGGCGTTATTTTTTTTTTTTTTACTCTTTAACGGTTTTCACGAGTCTAGTATAAAAAGAGAAGAGATGACTGAAATAAATAAGATAAATCAATTTGGGAAAGTCAGAAATTTCGGGAACCTTTTGGGAAAGTCAAAAATTTCGAAACATGCCATAGTTGTCCCTTTTTCTTAATCCCAAATCAGCCTTGAAGAAAGGACAATCGCTTTTAAAAGAAAACGGTACCGTATATTTTCATAAAATTCAAAAGAATTAATGTCTGGAGCCTAACAGCATTAAGCGTCTTACAATAATCACTGTTTTCTAGATTTTAGTCAGTGTGAACCCCCCAGGGTCCCAAGACCAAGGATGTCGAATTTGGGCCAAATCTCTAAAATCCAAAGCACATAACAAATTTTGATGAAATTTAAGGAAGAAGTCTAGTACGGTTACCGTACTATGTCAATTATATGTATTGTACGCATCTCGAATTTTAATTGAAATGGAATGTACAATTTAGCGATTTTCACGATTCTTGCCAGAACACGACAAACCCTAATGAGCGTGCGGCAATTAGTTCTCCCACTTTTCAAAAAATCGTGGGAGGAGCAGAGGGGTTTGTGATATTCAACACGATATGACATCTAGTTTTTAGTTGTCGCTATAGTTTGGTCGAGCATGCATCGTGCGTTCGTTGTCAAGTTGTTTCTTAAAGAAATGAACCATTATAGCCACTCAGAGGGCGTTCCGCACAAGGTATAAACCATACCTTGAGTTGAGTTCACAACTTTAGGACCACATCATCAGGTTTAGGCTGTATGGGGCTACCCATGCAGCCAATCGTTCTCGCGAGATTCCGCAGGACATGTTCCATGGTCGCAGGATTTGAGTCCCTTCCTCAAGGCTGAGGTCTTCAAACATCGCCTTTGGACCCTTGAAGAGATAAAGGAGGAAATTCTGGAAGAAATCATCCAAATTGATGCGAGTATGCTGACGAGAGTCATGGAAAAAATCCGTGAAAGACTCCGAAAGTGCATCGCTCGCCAAGGCCGTCATTTGAACGACATTATTTACAAAACATAAATGGAAAAAAAAACTAGAATACACAAGCTTACGGAATACAAAATAATTTTTCAAATATTTCATTTCGTTTTTATTTGCCAACTCTTTCTAATGTGAAAATACTAATTGCTGCTCCCCGTATTTTGTTCACAACACACGCACCAATGGTTTAAAATCGAAATTTTTGCTCCGAGGACCTCAAAACTTAGTTTGACATTGAAAACTCGACATAGAAAATGTCAGCCCATTATTAGACTTTTTCATATAGACTAGGAAAGTCATATAATGTTCACACCAGAAAAAAAATATTTTCGTTAAATTTTTGAAGGCAAAAGATATAAATCTACCTGATATTAAAGTTGTCGCCAGAAAAAGGTGTACCTCCGATACAATAAGCATTTGTCTAGAAATCATTATCATATGAAAACATGGACTGGTTGGCGTAAGCAACGATTGTCAACTGCTCAGAAGGAAGTAGGGATGAGTCCTGGCTGATTGATCAACTCAAATGAGCCAAATCATTTTGCTCACTCATTGACTCATGAATCACAATCTGAATGAATCACAATCACAATACGATTGAAATGGAAACACATTAGTAATTTTAAGAGAGAGAAACAGCATAATATTTATTTTCACAATAAACAAAAGTGGTGCTGCCAACATTTTTGTTGGATGCTGTTTTGTTGTAGCGGATAAGTTAAAGTTGGAAAAATATATTGATTAATTGTAATTAGTTTTTGATCAGGTTTAAGAAGTGGTGAGTTTACGAGTTTTTCACAGGTTTTACTCAGGGTTACAACAACGTCTATATCAAATATAATTTCTCCTGTTATTGTGCATCCCAAATATTTGATTTTCTCGTTTTCTGTGATAAGTTTTATTTTGTCACCATTCAACAGTATTAATTCTATTGGCGTTATTTTGCCAACTTACAAATTTATTCCTTGGCTTTTTTGGGGATTTAGATTTAGTCCTGTTTTTAGTAACAACTCTCTAATCAGGTCGATGGAATGAATAGCAGAGTCAATGTTTCGACATGTAACTGCCTGATCATCTGCAAAACCAGACAGAACCTACAGAATCCAGATTTTCATTAAGAAGGTAACCATGCTGATTTGCGAACAAGGGATCACACAGATCTTTAAAAATATAATCAATGGCTATGTTAAATAAGATTGGTGACAAAGGGCCTCCTTGTGGAACATATCTTTTTATTAATATTTTGTTCGAGTAACTCTTGTTGCTTTCTATAGTTATGGTGTTACTTTTCAGAAGCTCCATAATTAGTGGTCAGATTTAAAGGAACTGTCATGGATTTTAATGATTTTAAAACGTGGTCATGGATTCTAATGATTTTAAATGGTCGTGACCAATATTATCGAATGCTCTTGTTACATCCAAGAATGTGACAATACAATCTATTTTATTAATTTTCACGTGTTGTAGACATGCATTAATAATTTTAGCATTCACATGGCATTCTGGCATGCCACTTATAAATCCTCTCTGGTGATTCTGTAAATCAATTTCATCTTTCAATTTTCTATCTAATATTTTTTCAATTACTCTTCGAAGAACTGAGTAAATTGTGATCGGTCTCCAGTTACTGATAGATTCTGGATTGTCACCCTTATCGATTAGAATTGTTCTTCCTTCGCGAAATGGGTCTGGCACATAACTGTTTTGCAGCATAATTTCGAGGATAGTTTTTACTATGTTGTNTTATGTTGTCGACATTCATTGTTTTTATAATTCGTACCAAAATTCTGTCTGGTCCTGCAGAGGTAACGTATGATATAGATTTTATACATTCTTGAACATCACTGAGGTAAATAACAATATCAGGTTTTGGTAGTTGAACATCGTATGATTCAAGAACCAGACTGTTGGTCGATTCAAATTGTGATTTGAATTGGTTTTCCAATATTGTCATGTCAATCTTGCATACTTTTTTGTTGTTCTCATTCATGACGTTCCGAACCACGTTTGTCTACGTCAGATCAGCGTATTCCGGCCAATGATTGACCTACGCGAAATAGACGATTGAAATGTCTGGCCATTGTAATTTTGGATTAACTTTCATGCTACCTCGAGTTCTGAAAACTATTACATAATTTTCTAAATTATATTTTTAAATTTAAAATTTATATTTTTAAATTTAAAAATATAATTTAGAAAATTATGTAATAGTTTTCAGAACTCGAGGTAGCATGAAAGTTAATCCAAAATTACAATGGCCAGACATTTCAATCGTCTATTTCGCGTAGGTCAATCATTGGCCGGAATACGCTGTTCTGGCGTAGACTTCCTCTCATTGTAATAGTTGTATTGGTCAACTTCGTAATTGTATTTGTCTCGTCTTCTTTGTCTTATTCGAGTGTCACTACGTAGAGGATTGGAAGATAGATAATATTGCATATTGCTGCAACACATGTCATTTTTCTTCTTTTGTTGGAGTCTAAAAAATTTGATCGCTGGGTGTTTCGGTCCCGGTAATTTCTTATTAGATTCAAAGAGAAATTTTAAAAATGATTTGACAAAATTGATAAATTTGCTCCGACTGAATTCTGTTGAGTTCTTATTCAGTTTTTCAAATTTCTTTAGCCAAATAAGACATTTACTTTGTAATTCAGCTTCATTATTTGAATTTTCAGGGTTAACTTCATTCGGAAAACTTTGGACTTCAGGTTGATGAAGTATTACAAGTTTTCATTTTATTTCTATTATTCATTTTATCGATAATAGACTGGTTTGCTATGGAACGATGAGAAATACCGATATGAATTTGTACACCCTTGTCACTTTCAAATGATGTTTTTCAGTGCGGACAGATACGTGATAAGTCGATTGGCATGTTAGTGGTGGAATTGTTGCTTTCTCACTCATATTCTTCATTTTGATAATTGTTGTGGAATCGAATGTATCTACTGTTAGGAACAGAGTCGATATAGTAATTTCCTTAGTATGTTGATGGTTGTGCTGTGGAATATTTTGAATTTTTTGTTGTTAGGGTGGAGGCTGGAGGAATATCAGGTTCAAAGGATTGGTTTAAACTCTGTTCTACGTTTGATAAATTATTTTGAAAAATTTTAGAACATTCAGAATCGTCGATTGAAGCTTTTGCTTTACTGCGTATATTATATCGAGAAATCATATTTGATGAAGGTTATAAATGAAAAGAACATAGTTCAAAGGAGAGAAAAATAAGAAAATGAAAATAAAAATTCTTAGATTTTCTAGAATTTTATAATTTTTTATAAAATTTATAAAAACTATTTTTTAAATAATTAAATTATAACTATAGAGAACAGAGAGAGAAAGAAAACTGAAAAATAAATAAAATGCAGAGCGAGAGAGAGAGCAGATGTATATGTGTGGTCTTTTCGGGTGTTGATTATGAAATAATTTGTTGTTTTGTTTCTTCTCCAATTAAAAGTGTGATTATATGAGCTAGATCCATTTAATTATGAGACATTGAGTGAGTCGTAAAAATGATTCGATCATTTTACCGAGTGATTCATTAGTGACCTAATTAGACATTCATAACTTACAACTCTAGAACGTAGTAATAGAAATAATGACTCATGTGAGTGAGTTTCAACAAGTATGATTATTCAGGGTGTTAATATAGTTAAAAGTTAAAAGACAAAGGAAACGGGGGAAGACTTCCCCAAGTCCCAAATGATTTTGAGGAAAGAGCACGTGAGCCTGTATTTTGTGAATTAGAAAAAATATCAATGTTTCGATACATCGAACAATTTTATAACATTTTTTTAAAAAATTAGCTCCTCCTCAAATAGAGGCTCCCAAACTGGGGGTGCGCCTCCCTTGAGGTGCGTGAGGGCAAGCCAAGAGTGCCAAGAGACAGAAAATGACAAGATCAATTATTTAGTTCAAATTTATGTACCTACAGAATTTTTTTACAAAGGTAATTTTATTGAACATATGTTTAGAAAATTTGAATGAGATAGCATTCAGCAACACATTAGCGTTTTGAATGAGATAGCATTCAGCAGCATATTAGCGTTTTGAATGAGATAGCATTCAGCAAGACATAAGGGTTTTGAATGAGATAGCATTCAGCCAGACATAAGGGTTTTGAATGAGTTATCATTCAGCAACCCATTAGCGTTTTGAAAGAGATGGAATTCAGCAACACATTAGCTTTTTGAATGAGATAGAATTTAGCAACACATTAGCGCTTTGAATGAGATAGCATTAAGCAACACATTAGCGTTTTGAATGAGATAGCATTCAGCAACACATTAGCGTTTTGAATGAGATAGCATTCAGCAACACATTAGCGCTTTGAATGAGATAGCATTCAGCAACACATTAGCATTTTGAATCAGTGGGGGCTGCTCCTTAAGGGCAAAAGGGCACAGCCCCCCCAAAAAAATTACAGAAAATAAAGCCAAAAAATCAACTTCTATTGCATTTTTAGCAATGCCTGGGGGGAATGTAGCCCCCCCAGGCTAAATATTCACGGGCCGCCTTTGTTTTGAATGAGATAGCATTCAACAACACATTAGCGTTTTGAATGAGATAGCATTCAGCACCCGTTAGCCTTTTGAATGAGATAGAAATCAGCGGCACATTACCGTTTTGAATGTGATAGCATTCAGCAGCATATTAGCATTTTGAATGAGATAGTATTCAGCAACAACCATACCCATTCATAATTTATAATGGAGGCGTGTGAGGATTTCGTTTCAAGAGAAGTGGGCGCGGTACCAAAAAGTATGGAAACACCTGTCCTAAAATATCAACAGTCTGAGTTGACCTGCAGGCTCCTGGCTCCGTAGCATCCAAAACTTCTATGTCAGGATTTCGCCCCCCCCTCACATGAATTCAAACACGAAGCTCTGAATTTCATTCTCTTATTTTTTAATAAATAAATTTCATAAAATTGGATAATATTCATCAAAAACCGATATACAGAAGGGAAATATCGATTAATCGAAAGGTCCACTATTTATATCGATTTTTTTCCACTATATAGATTGCTCAGCCCTAGTTCACCCCATCAAATTTGACTCCATGCAAGTTATATATTAAGTATTGTGCTATACCGATATCTCAAAGATAATAAAATTAAACTTATGGACAATAATTGAACTTATTTAAGAAAACTCCATGTTACTTATAAACCCTGACCCTCATCTTAAAAATTTAGTCTAGCGCTAGGGAACATAGCACTCCGAAGCATGAAGGAACTATTCGTTAAAAATCCATTATTATTTTATTAACCCTAGGATTGCCAAGGGGGGGGGGTACAAAGTACCGGCGTTTTAGCGAAAAGCTTATAGTAATCAATTTATGATACTTATTTTAATGAGAGATTTAATAATTGTCACAAACAATATTTTCCATCATATTATATAAAAATATGTATGTTCTAAGACTTTTAAGGGATGATATTGAGGCCAAACTTTGGGCGCGGGTACTTTAATCCCCGCCCCGTGGCAATACATGGTACCATTACATTGATTGTCTAAAGCTACAATTAAAAGCTACCATAAATTTATGTATCACCTGCAAGAAATAAGTGTGTGTAAACACTGTCAAAAGACATTTGTCTGTGTGGGATGTCAGGAAGGACAAAGTTCTGGTTCAGAATAGATTTCCTAGGGTCTAGCGATTTTTTTTTTATTTTTCATTTACATTATTTTATTCCTGGGATTTAATTTTATTTTTATGTAAGATAATAATTGATTTAGTTTATATTTTTTAGTTTATAATAAAGTAATAGCGACTTATTGTAATAAAAAAAAAAACATGTTTTCCTTTATTTTGTTGGCAGGTACTTTGTACCCCCCCCTTGGCAATCCTAGGGTAATTCATTTACGTATATTGAATATTGAAAACTGATTAAATTTATCAGTTATTATCTGATCCTTTGAAGTTTAATTTTATTCTACAAGAATTCATCATTATTCGAAGATATTATTCGAATAATTATTTGTTACATCCACCTAGAAAAAGTTACGCGCTGTAAAAAAAAAGGCTCATTACTAACTCTGCAAAAACACCTTTAAACGACGCTAATTAAATTATGATGCTAATTAAATTGTACACAGATGTAGGTATCATTATCTCTAATGGCAAGGAGGAAGATTGCGACTCCCCCTATACTGTAGCAAATACGAACTGAGTTCGATATTATCATGCTCGGATATAGGGTGGGGCCGTTGGGGGGCACGTGCCCCCCCAGTTTTTTTCAAACGGCCGGTATTTTTCAAATTTGATTATCAAATGTATGGCGTGATTCGCTGTGTCTTTTAGCTCATTGATTGGGGGGGGGGGGGGGNCTATAAAAACATGAGATTCTCTTCTATTCTTCTAATTCTTCATGATCTTTATCTTTATCTTTTTTTTTTTTTTAAGGAAAATAAAGCCAACCAAGATTAAACTTATACTTTTTCTGCCATATTAGTGACAAAGTGACAACCGGAGTGCAGTTGAAAATCTTCACGAGATACCCCGGGGTTTTGGAAGTGTAAGAAATTCAGGAAGGATAAAAAACACCCCCAGAAGTCCCCACAAGCAGTACTCCCAGGGTTATGGGTTCGCATGCTGGATCGTTCGAGAAGGATCCAGGTATTTGTTAAGGATCTATAAATAGGAGACACGCGAAGAAAACGAAGTCAGTATTATTTGAGTGATAAACGGAGTGAGTATAATTTTGGATGCGAGATCGTTGAGTTTTCCTGAGTGATAATTTCGTTCAGTGAGTGAATAATTCGTGTGTATTTCCGAGCGTTTTTAATACGGTGTTTGCGAAAAGCATTCTAATTATTGTATTACGTTTTTTTTTTATTTATCTATTGTAATTTCTATTTTTAATAAATTATTTTAAGTTTTATTTAATTTATTTTTAAAGTTATTTAACGCGTTTTAAATTCACGACAACTTAATCCTCGAATCCTTAGTCTACAACAATAATTTATTAAGAGAGGGTCAGGTTCACCAATTCCAGTCTCCAGACCGTCAATAAGTCTGTCGGATAACATTTCCCCAAAAGGAAAAAAAAAAATAATTAAAATATAGAATGAATCTAAATTAGAACCAAAAAAAAAAAAACAGTTTTTATATCAGTGGACCTCACCATAACTTAAGAAAACAATTGTAAATAAATTTTCAAAACATTTGTATTTTTTTTTTTTTTTTTTTTTTTTTTTTTTAATTGAAAAGTACGTTTTTTGTTATCTATTTCAGGGGTTCTTCTCAAACGGTGGTACGCGTAGCACCGGTGGTACTCGGGCCCATTTCAGGTGGTACACGAAGCCATTTTCAGTTGTACACAAAATATCATAAAATAAATGTAAGCATTATGTAAAAAAAAAAAAAAAAAACCACCTAATAATACGAGTGACTCAGAAATCCGTTCGCAGAAAACTCTGATGCAGGCGTTGCTGACGAAGATATAAAGAATCGTATTTTGATCTGACAAGTGACAGCACCTTATGTTTAACAGTAGTAGTATTTTAGTTGATTTTTGGATGAAAATCAAGAAGATCAAATATCCACAAGAAAGCCCTATTTAACACTTTGTTACCACATATAGGTATGTGCGAATCTGGATTTTTTCAAATGCTGTACTTGAAAAACAAGTATAGGAGTAAATTAGATGTGTCTCATGACATTCGCGTAAAAATTAGTATTATTCAGCCTGATATTGAAGCAATTGTTTCTGATAAGAGTAGGTAGTACGTAATCTCATCAAAACAGTAGGAAGTTGGTTCAAACCCTCACCTCACTCTGTAGAAATACTCACTCTGTTTTCCATCATATCAGATACCTTTGCATGATAATTTTTTAACTTCAGATTCTTTGTGGAATTATGGTCTCATATGTTTATGATTTTTTTTTTGTTTTCCTTTATACAACCCCCCCCCCTCCCAGGGTGGTGGTAAAAATCCGAAAAAATACCAAGTGGTACTTGGTATTGAGAAGGTTGATAACCCCTGATCTATTTCATACCATATCATCTTCTTCTTCTTTCTTTCATCAGCTCCTTTCTGTATCATGATCGAAAAACTCTATCATACAGGACGTTCCTAATAATGGACCGATAACTGAACCCTGACATGCTCCAGCTGTCATCGCGCACTCCATTCAGTTTGGCATAATTAATTTCCTTACCGAGAAATAGTTTTTTATTAATCTGATCATGTACTTGGGTATTTTTTTAATTTCCATGCATTCAATAATTTTGGACTCATGAATCAGAGTTAAACGCATTTTGAACGTCTAACGTAATAAGGGCACACAGGTCTCTGGACCTCTGATTTTTATTTTTTTCTATTTAAAAATTTTTGTATAGCCTGTATAGTGGATCTATATGGTAAAAATTCAAACTGGTTTATGGATAATCCGTTATCTCCCTGATAATTATGTAGCCTCATAATTAACATGGCCTCGCATAATTTCCCCAAGATATTCAATAGACATAATGGTCTGTATGATGAGGGTTGTAGTGGGTTTTTGCCTGGTTTTGGGAGGAGACAATGTTTAGCCTTTTTTCCAAATTTTCGGATAGATACTTGAGCGCACTGTTTCATTGAGAATATTAAGTAATACCGAGGGGCAACTGAATCCTGTTCGACTTCATCACACATTTGACTCCAACACACGTCTTTAGCTTGTTTAATGAGCGAGTTCAAGTATTTTTTAGCTTCTTTGTATTCAATTCTTATCTGTTCAAATAATATTGTTGATCTTTCTCGACTACTAATTCTTGTCATTTTTCTTCTTTTCAGTATACATAACTTCCATGCATCATTTATATCTGAGCTCCACCAATAGACAAGTTTCCGTCTTGGATTTCCAGTAACTTTCTTTGGCAACACTGCATTGCACGCCTCTGCGATCTTTTTTCCCAAACATTCTGCGTCATTTGGAGGGTTCACGGTTAAAATCTCTTCTATTTTTTTTATTTTTTTTAATTTTGTGATAATTCTTTATCGTATTTCCATCCTACATGGTGTAATGTATTTGTATTGTGTAAGTTTGCCGTATGATTTTGGAAGTTACAATCAAATGTGATGTACCGATGGTCACAACATTTCGTCATCATGAACTTTCCAGTTTGAAATATCCGATAGAGCTGAAGAAGAACATAACGTAATGTCAAGAAACGAGTACCGATCATTTCTTACAAACGATGGTATCCATTTCCCCTCACGATTCCACCTATTCACAACATGCAAATCTTCAATTACACAGGTCTGCGACCAAAAAGCTGTTTTGCTGTTTTCAACTGATTTATATGTATTTTGATGCGCTGAATCCGAAAATGAACTCCGTTTTGCTGTATCACGTCAGGATTTTTCACAAAATGCAAATACAATTTTGACCTATTTTTCCTATAATTAGCTANTTGTAGGTATGGACCTCCTCTTTAAAAATCTAAGTTTCCGACATCCCAACCCATGTGCGTTCTCCGCCATCTTGAAAAAGCCGCTCAAAAGCCGCTTTTTTTAAGGGTTTCCTCAATTACTCGCTTCCTGTGCATTTTAGGCGTACAGTTGTAGCGATTCATTTAAACAACTTTAATAAAAGCAAATAGGAGTTCTAATACAATCATATCATTTTTCTTTTTGGTATACCACTGAAGGAATTTTTATGTTTAATATATGAATTCTAATTAAAATTTTAAGGTTATATTCAACTTTAGAAAGGGTGTTTTGGGGATATATACGAAAAAAAGGATAAAAACTCATTTTCATCAAAATCTTCCTTTACCGCCAAAGCGAAGCCGTCTGTAGCAGTGCTCCTATTATACATCGCACAGAGAAAATTTGTGCATTCAAATTGTAGGAAATTTTATTTGCCATGTTTTCATGTGATACGTTGTTTTTTTCTTCAGATAAACCATTCTCCAGTTATTTACAAAATACAGTTTTGGCGGCGCTTTTTGGCGTAGAATGACCGTCTAAAATTCCCCACCTCAGTTTAAGAGGTTGAAAATTCAGTTTTATAATCTCCACATCATACCTAACAACCCCCTCGAAAAAATCACAATTCGTCTTTAATGTAAGATGAATTCCTTTTCTTAATGGGCTACATGTATTAAATAAGTAAAATCTCATTTCGACCAGCTATTTATCTTTTTTGAACCTTCCACTAAAACGTTTCTCATGATTGATATATGAATTCGGTGTAAAATTAAAATATCTACAACTTTTATTGTGGCGTTTATGCGGTATTGAGGATTTGAAATAGAAAGGTAAAAATGAATATAAAAGTTCATTTTTGACAAAAACGGCATTTTACGCCAAAACGGCGCCGCTTGTAGGAGCACTCCTATACATCCTACAGGAAATATGAGAATTGAAATTGCAGGAAATTAATTGTCGTTTAAATGAATCGCTACAACTGTTCGCCTAAAATGCACAGGAAGCGACTAATTGAGGAAACCTTGAAAAAAGCGTCTTTTTGAGCGACTTTTTCAAGATGGCGGAGAACGCAAAAGGGTTGGGAGGTCGAAAACTTAGATTTTTAAAGAGGAGGTCCATACTGTAGGGATGGACTTTTGGTTTATTATTTTATTATCTTTTGGTTTATTATTTTCAATAATGAACCTTTGGAATCGTCACGGAAAAAAAAATACCCCCCCTAAAAATTTGATATTATACGTTTCACTGTACGTAGAATTCAAAAATCGAATAAAAAAAATGCGTTTGTCCGCCGTACGCCGTGTTGGGCACTTTTGCCACTTAGCGTTGACCGATTTGAATGAAAGCCTAGATGGGACCCATATACCGATTGGTATATATGTCCCATCTAGGCTCTAATTGTGCCCCGAAACTTTTGGGTGCAATCGAATACACCTATTGGCGTTTTTTGCCGCTTTTTAGCGGTTTTCAGTATCGTTGTCTAAAAGGAGAATGGTAAGAGCTAAAGATTTGAAATTTTGTAAGTATGTCATATTTTGGGTCTCAGCTAGCTCCATAACTTTCGGGTTCAATCAAATAAACTGCTGGCGGTTTTTACCGCTTTAAAGCGGTTTTCATTAATCCTGTCTAAATAGAGAATGGTAAGAGCCAGAGACTTCAAATTTGGTAGGTATGTCTAATTACGCCCCAGATTTGGAATCGTCACAANCCCCCCCCCATTTTTTTTTTTAGTGATTTTAGTGATTGCCATATTTTTGTTTTAACGTTAACATGATCAGGGTTCCGTCCGATATTTCCTCACGCGTTGGTTCACTAATTGTATTGAACAGACCATTACTATATAAAACATTTAGGTAAGAACCTACTATATTCATTTTCTTGTGAGTAAAATTAAAATAAGTATCATAATCAAATTATGATACTTATTTTAATGAGACCTTTAATAATTGTCACAAAAAATATTTTCCATCATAGTATATAAAAATGTGTATGCTCTAAGCCTTCTAAGGGATGATATTGAAGCCAGACTTTGGGCTCGGGTACTTTTGGCAATGCATGATACCAATACATTTATTATCTAAAGCCATGGGCGTAGGAAGGGGGGGCAGGTGGAGGCAGCTGCCCCCCCCCTAGACATTTTCAAGAGTATGCAGCACGGAAGGGACAACTAGATTTACACTAGATATATTGGAAGCAAAAAAGTCATCAAGCACCGAAATACGATAAATGCCACATTTTGTTCCTAATCCAACAACCCCACTGTGAACAATCAAATGTAACTGTGGCAACCTTGTCGCATCGTTGAATCGCATTTGGTAAATTTGGTGGGAAAATTTAAAAAAATTAACAAACGTGTATAATTTCCATTTTTTTCCCCCCGTCTTTCCGTCTATTTTTCCATTGTAAAACCAATATTATTATTCTTGTAACAGTAGTTCCTTGAGTATGTCAGAATAGGCATAGCTAACGTGTTGATGGCTTTGAAGAGGTGCTTACTGTTTAACTCTGATCGACATATTCTATGTATTCTATTAATGTATTCCTCAGTTAAAGTCTCTTTCGTACTTTTTTGGTTAATTGATCTAGCTTGCTGATATCCCAGTTATTTATAAAGATCTCGTTCATTTATTGTCTCAATCAATCCCCCTTCTGCTAGTTGAATTTCGCCGGTTTGGCACATTCCATCAATATGCGGTGGACTTTGTATAGTTGCAAGACCTTTATCTTAATTAACCATTGATGGGGTATGCTGTCATAAGATTTCTGGTAATCAATGTAACAACAAGATATTTTTTTGGTTCTCTTCTTTACTTCTCTGAGTATTAGGTACTGAGTCTATGATAAGTTGCTCTTTACATCCTTTAGCGCCCTTCCTGTTCCTTTCTGTTCCTCACGCATTATATTTTGGTTTTCTTCATGTTTGTTTAAGAGATGAGTAAGGCATGTTGCCATGATCTTATAGATTGTCAGCAAGTACGTGATTGGCCTATACTTCACGATATNGATCTCACCTGCCCCCCCTAGGTCGGATTCTGGCTACGCCCTTGTCTAAAGCTACAATTAAAAGTTACCATAAATTGTCTAATTTGTCTAATAATGTATCACCTGTAAGAAGTAAGTGTGTGTAAACTCTGTCAAAAGACATTTGTCTGGGATGTCAGGAAGGACAAAGTTCTGGTTCAGAATAGATTTCCTAGGGTCTAGCGATTAATTTTTATTTTCATTTACATTATTTTATTCCTGGGCTTTACTTTTATTTTTATGTAAGATAATAAGATAATAATTGATTTATTTTATATTTTTTTTTAGTTTATAATAAAATAATGGCGACTTATTGCAATAAAAAAAAATCATTTTATCCTTTATTTTGTTTGCGGGTACTTTGTCCTCCTCCCCCCCACTTGAGCTGGGCAATCCTAGGGTTAATGGAATAAAGTAAAACTAAATTTTGTAGCGTATAGTATAATTACTAATTATTCTAGGGGCTCATTTAAGAGATGACTGTTGACTGATAATATAATAATATAGCACTTATCTGAATATTTCCGTTTTATAGATCCGGCAACCTCTACTCTGAGGGGCTTGCGGGGTGAGGAGAGATATCGGAAGAGTAGATAAAAATATTATCAATTGAATGATCTACTACACTATGGCCTTTGTTATGATGCTTTCTATTATTGATTTGCTTCTGTATACTTTTCTATTGTTTACATAAAGTTTGATTGAAAATTAAGTAATTTAGAAATAATATCTTACGTATCTCAACTTTAAATATCTTGAAATGAAGCTTAAAACTTCTTCTTTCGAATGGTACACTTCTCAGTTGAAAAAAAAATCAAAATACTTTTATATATATATATATAGGTATAAATATTATCTAGAGCACTCTTTTTGAAAATTAATTGTTACAACGCAACGTTGCCTTTTCCATAAATTAAAGAGCACGGATAATAAACTAAAGATATTACAAATAAATCTAAATACTTGTAAGAGAGTGCATGATATGCTAGATGAATTCTGCGCAAAAACACATTGCGATTTAATTATTTTATTCAATGAACCCAATATTAATATAGCAACAAAACGAAATTGTTATAAATAAGAATTTAAAAATTTTAACCCTAGGAT
>CM022881.1:530124-544796 GCA_012654025.1 Pachypsylla venusta
CACGAATACAATACTTTATCTTCTATGGAAGAGAAAGTAAAAAATTAAGGGGTTCTCGTGACGATTTCAAATCCGGGGCGTAATTAGACCCTAAATTTGACATACCTACCAAATTTGAAGTCTCTGGCTTTGAAATTCTCTTTTTAGACAGGATTAATGAAAAAAGCTTTAAAGCTGTAAAAACAGCCAGCGGTATATTTGATTGAACCCAAAATTAACTGAGACCCCAAATATGACATACATACAAAATTTCAAATCTCCAGCTCTTACCATTTTCCTTTTAGACAGCAATACTGAAAACCGCTAAAAAAAGGGTGTATTCGATTGCACCCAAAAGTTTCGGGGCATAATTAAAGCCCAGATGGGAGCTATAGACCAAATTTCATCGAAAGCTCATCAAGGCGTAAGGCGGACAAAGGATTTTTTTTTTATTCGATTTTTGGATTCTACGTACCTTGAACTGGGGGGGTGTTTTTTTTCCGTGACGATTCCAAAGGTTCATTATCGAAAATAATAAAAAAAAAAAAAAAAAAAAAAAAAAAAAAAAAAAAAAAAATGTAAGCAGTAACTTCGATCTCAACCAAAACCTTCGTGTTTCTTTCCGCGGATAAACTTGACGTACCTATATGAAATATAAAGTCTCTAACACGTACCGTTCTTGAGATATGGCTGAAATTCGAAATTTGGGATTTGGGGACCCCAAACCTTCTTTTTAAATTGAAAACAGGACATTGAAAATTTCTGCCCATTACAATACTCTGCTTTTTATAGGATAAGGAAGATAAAAATATCAGAATGCAGATTTTCTTTGTGGTGTAGGTAGTTTTTCATAATTTTTGTGGGTATCATATTTTTTCAATCTCCTAAACAAATGAAATCTTACTGTGGTAATGCCGCTTCTGGTCACTAATCAATTGTCCTGTGCGCAGTCTAGAGAGGAATATTATTTTGTGAGACGACAATGGAATCAAATTACCTTAAAAATCAAAATTGTTAAAAAATTCCGTGACGATTTCAAAGGTTCATTATTGAAAATAATAAACCAAAAATGGATGCATGTAATTATGTACGCGCGTGAGAAGTTATACTTCTTTTTAAAAATAAATTTGATAATATTTTTAAAAAAAAAGCATACTATCCCAGCCAGGAGTGATCTCAGAACCTACCAACTATGAAACAAAGGCCTTGCCACTGAGCATCAATGTTGTATGGATATAGAATGAGAAAATACAATATTTAAATTTAACTCTCATCATTTTACCGAACTTCATCTCCATCATTTTTTCATTACTTTGTGTTACACTTTTGGTAATAATTTTGTGTTACACTGATGCGGTGATAACTTTTTGTTACATTTGCGCGCGCATCTTAAAATTTCACTCTCATCATTTTTTTCATAACGCGTCCAAAGAAGTATAACTTCAAAAAAATAATCGATCACCTTCTAATATTCACATCGAAATGTACCGCCGTGGGAAAACTCCATGTACACCCTGTTGGGCTTGAGCCAACGCGACGTACGGCCGTGTCTCGTTCGTACGAAATGGACGTATCTCTGTTGTACGAAATCGGGCTAACATCATAAAGCTGATGATAACTTTTTGTTTTGTATTTCAAAGGAATTTACAGTTCTGGAGATGACAAGCCCGAACATGCATTAGGATGTGGATTTATCAATAAAAAGGAATACCGCATGCAAGAGGAACCTGTGGAAGAACCCATTTGGGGGCTGGAATCGATAAATGATGCTGATTTTGCCAGTGAAGAAATATTTCAAACATTTTATAACGCTGTCCAGGAAGAATATACCAAAGTGATTACGGAGGAGCTGTTCAATAATATGGATCAATTCTTGGAGTTAGTGAAGAGTTGATAGAATAAAACCAACAAGGGACGTGGAATGAAGGATTCCTTCATACCGTATATCGTCCAAATTATTTTTTAAGTACAGGGTGCGGCACAAAATGACATCTGGTTTTTAGTTGTCGCAATGGTTTGGTCACGTGAGCATCGTGCGTTCGTTGTCGAGGTGTTTTTTTAAAAAAAGGAAATCCATTATAGCCACTCAGAGGGCGTTCCGCACAAGGTATGGTTTGCACTCTACAGATCCAGTTCCTGATCGAAAAACAATAGTTGGTTCCACAACTTTAGGACCACATCATCAGCTTTAGGCTGTATGGGGCTACGATCTATGTTCCCCGATCACGTGATCTCCTTCCGGCATGTCATTTCAATGGCCCCTCGCTTGCCGGATTTGTGTCTCTACGACTTCTACCTGTGGGGATACCTGATGGCTGAGGTCTTTTATTCACTCCTGGTGTATTTAAGTTGTTTGCGAAAAGCGGGGACCCGCTCGTGTAGGTCTCTTGCTATCCGCATTAATAAACCGCCTGCTCTTGATGAACTTTTTTTGATAGATACCATAAGCAGGGGGTTTCGCGATCCGCGGTTGGGGGGTGGTTTAGTGGGTCGATCTGCAACATTTAATCGGAGAATAGGACGCCCGTCTTGNAAAAAAAAAAAAAAAAAAAAAAAAAAAAAAAAAAAAAAAAAAAAAAAAAAAAAAAAAAGCATCGACCTAGGACCATTGAAGAGTTAAAGGAGGCAATTCTAGAAGAAATCATTCAAATTGATGCTGGTATGCTGACGAGAGTCATGGAAAACTTGCGCGAAAGACTCCAAATGTGTATCTCTCGTCAATGCCGCCATTTGGATGAAACTATTTACAAGACATAGATGAAAAAAAAACTAGAATTCACACGCTTTCAGAATACAAAATAATTTTTATAATATCTTATTTCATTTTTATTTGCCAGCTCGTTGAAATGTAGAAATACTAATTGCTGCACCCTGTATTATACAGAGTGATGTCTCAAAAAAGAAGAAGAACGGAACTCAATATCCCAAGGCCGGTCATATACGCACCGATAAGTCTGTGCAAACTTATCTGCGCAGACAAGTCTGTCGTGTATGGCAGGATCCGCACAGATTTTTTCTCCGATTTTCAGACAAAATCTGTGCAGATCCTGCCATACACGACAGACTTGTCTGCGCAGATACGTCTGTACAGACAAGTTTGCACAGACTTATCGGTGCGTGTATGGCCGGCCTAACATTGGTTTCAAATTTTAAAAAGTCAACAGATGTGACACATGGTTTTATTATTTTACATAATTATCCGTGGCCTCAGCCTTAAAATATGCCTGTGTCACAGGCATATGATATGTTCGGGGTTTATTTCCACATGATTATTTCCATTTGTAGCACACCATTTTGGATGTTATCTTTCCACCTTGATCCTGGCCTTCCTCTCTTCCTATATCCACCCACATTTCCATCATACGCCCCAGTTTAGCGGGCGGTTTTTTTTTTTTTTTTCATATTGTGGACAATACTTGGGTGTGGATATTTTTCTTCTATCTTTCTGCTTCTTAGGGTTCTCCATGCGTACTACTCACTGTCAAATACTGGACCAAATATTCTTCTTAAAATTTTTCTCTCAAATCTTTCTAAATTGTCTTCATTCGTTTTATGGAAGGTTACAGCTTCACATCCGTAGAGGAGTACTGGAAACAGCCAGTGTGTTATTGGTTTATTATTTTCAATAATGAACCTTTGGAATCGTCACGAAAATAAATGTACGTAGAATTCAAAAATCGAATGAAAAAAAAATCCGTTTGTCCGCCGCCCGCCGTACGCCGTGACGGGCACTTTTGCCTCTTATCGTTGAACTATTTGGATGAAATTTGGTATATAGGTTCCTTCTGGACGGTTTTTACCGTTATTTAGTGGTTTTCAGTATTGCTGTCTAAAAAGAGAATGGTAAGATCTAGAGTTTTGAATTTTGTTATGTATATCATATTTGGGGTCTCAGTAAGCTTCGAAACTTTTGGGTTCAATCAAATATACCGCTGGCGGTTTTTACCGCTTTTTAGCGGCTTTCATTAATCCTGTCTGAAAAGAGAATGGTAAGAGCACGAGGTTTGAAATTGGTTATGTATGTCATATTTATGGTCTCAGTAAGCTTCGAAACTTTTGGGTTCAAACAAAATATCTCTGGCGGTTTTTTACGCTTTTTAGCAGTTTTCATTTATCCTGTCAAAAAAGTGAATGGTAAGAGCCAGAGACTTGATATAATTGGTATGAAAAGCGACAAAAACCGCCAAGGGTATATTCGATTAAACCCAAAATATTCGAAGCTATCGAAGCACAATTAGAGCACAAATGGGACCTATATACCAAATTTCATCCAAATCGGTCAACGCTAAGTGGCAAAAGTGCCCATCACGGCACCGTGATTGAAATAAATTTAGCTCTGCCAATGTAATTTAAATAAAGTTAGCTCTACCAAATCTAATTGAAATAAATTTAGCTCTTCCAAATCTATTTGAAATAAAGTTAGCTCTGCCAAATCTAATTGAAATAAATTTAGCTCTGCCAAATCTAATTCAAATAAAGTTCGCTCTGCCAAATCTGATTGAAATAAAGTTAGCTCTTCCAAATCTAATTGAAATAAAGTTAGCTCTGCCAAATCTAATTGAAATAAAGTTAGCTCTGCCAAATCTAATTGAAATAAAGTTAGCTCAGCCAAATCTAATTGAAATAAATTTTGACCAATAAACAAAGCCGACAGCCGGAGGTCTTTTATCACCTAGGTATTTTAATTTTGTAAAAATAATATTTTCGCTAAATAACAAAGGTGCAAATTTGAATGAGGGAAGAGAATGTCTTGTACGGTTTTCTGTATCCTTTTTTCGGCACTCTTGGTGTAGACCACCAAGCTGTCCTAGACGGACAATTATTTTTAAGAGCGGACTGTATGATGGTAGGGGTGGTTCGGGATGTCGAAAACAGAGCGAATGGTAATATTGTTCTTGCTATAATGCTTGAGGTTTTTTTTAATAATTATATATTTACAAATGAGTACCCTTACTGATGAGGAGAGGAGTAGATATAGGAATAGGATCAGTAAGAATCAAATAATTAATAATAATAATAATAATATAATAGTTCAAATTAAAAAATGAAGAATATTGTTGTCACTAGTTGTGACTTATTTTGCCACTAGTTGTGGTTGAATTATAAGAGTTCAATATATTATATTACTCGACGTAATTTATTTTAAAGAGTCACAATTATTATTACTAGTTGTAATAATAATATTAAAAAAAATATATATTTTCACTAATTTGATAGTTTCAAATTAAGAGACACTTTTGTCACTAGACGTAATAAAAAATTTGATCGTTTCTAATTGAGAGCTACAGAAAAACTGGTGACCAAAACCGAAACGCATCATTTCAAAAGCAAGATAAATAACAATTTTAACATGTTTGGTTTGGGTATCAGTTCTCTCAATATAAATTTAATATATTAAGGGTTGATCATGATAGGGCCTTAACACCTTTTATTTTATAGGTTATGTTTACCCCAATGTGCGCAACATGTCCTGATTCGTAGGTTACGGCTCAAGCATTTGGATTGGCTCGTCCTTGTCTCCGGTCCTATCTTTCCCCATCTCTAAAGTTTAATAATTAGTTCCAAAATACCTACCAACCGAGATGAAGTCTTTTTTTTTTTTTTTTTTTTTTTTTTTTTTTAATTAACGTCTCTATAACATCTATTGGTCATTTAAGACGTGGGTTTTACCCTCCATTCCCTGGAAACTTGCAAACCAGCTACCCACATTGACCTCACTTAGCCTGAGTTGGGCCGGAAAAATAGCCAGTATCACGAAGGCGTGAACCCACGTGGACATCCACATGTTACAACCTTGCTGGACGTCGCTTAACTTCACTGATCTAACGGGAACTGGTGTATTCAACGTGCCATAGACGCTGACAATAAAATTAATTAAAATTGCCACAAGATTTAAAAAGTTGGCCAGTGCTCACAAAAGCGGCACGTAAAATATTTATTTTCCTGTTTCTTGTGACCGCTCCTACAGGTACGAAGTTATGGAAAGTCATGCGAGGTGGACGCCTATTTTTTTTTTTTTTCAATAGACTAATCGTAAACTTGTTTTTCAGATTTAAAAATATTGTTCTAGAAACAAAAGGAGCGCGCAGCTTTGCTCTAAATAAATATGGATATCTTATAAGTCAAATAGACTATGATTTCAAAAAATATCGTCCCAACTTACTATCAACAAATAGAAAAATGGGTGTGACCCTCAATTTACAACTTGTAGAAACACTCGTAAAACGATTTGATGAATATTCAGCTTTCATGTATATTGCGGCAGTTAATTTATTGGAAAATAAGATCATTCAGAAGTTATATGAAAAGGAGCTTAAGAAAAATCCAAATCATCAGCAAACACAAAATAAACGTTCTTGCTTCAGTCATATTAGAAAGTTGTTCAAAAATGTTCAAACAAATGAAGAATTGCCTACACAGGAAGTGTTTCGGTCTTACGTGGGTGAGATTCTTAATGTCTAGAAAATGAGGATGTAGAAATCTCCCCCAAAAAACACTTCATGGATAATAGTACTCCCTAAGTCGAAATACTGAAATCAGAACTGCCCTTTTCAACCCCTTAATTTAATTTGACAATTTTTCGCCCGTTCGAACCTTACTTTCACCCTTTGGCAGTGTGTCCTTAACAACACAAACTTAATACGGTGGTTTGTTCGGAATTAGTCCAAACGTTCGTTATTATTATTATTTTTAATTTAATTTCTCCCATCAATACTCTATAGAAATGTGACGTCATTTTGTATGACGTCAGTCGCCATATAGGCAATAACCGACAGTCATTTTGCCCATTTAGAAAAGACTCATTTACACTGCCCGTGTATTCGTCGCGAACAGAGGTGACGAACGAGCATTCGTTCGAGGCTCAGGCAGTGTAAACGGTCGCCGCGAGCCGATCATGTTCGAAGCGAATNTCAGAAGTTATATGAAAAGGAGCTTAAGAAAAATCCAAATCATCAGCAAACACAAAATAAACGTTCTTGCTTCAGTCATATTAGAAAGTTGTTCAAAAATGTTCAAACAAATGAAGAATTGCCTACACAGGAAGTGTTCGGGTATTATGTGGGTGAGATTCTTAATATCTAGAAGATGAGGATGTAGAAGTCTCCCCGAAAAAACACTTCATGGATAAAATTACTCCCCAAGTCATTAGTTACAATAAATACTGAAATCAAAACTCCCCTTTTCAACCCATAATTTAATTTGAAAAATTTTCGCCCGTTCGGAACTAACTTTCACCCTTTGACAGTGTGTTCTTAACAACACAAACTTATTATGGAAGTTTATTCGGAATTAGTCCAAACGGTCGTTATTATCTATTTTAAATTAAATTTGTCCCATCAATACTCTATAGAAATGTGACGTCACACAAAATGATGTGCACATCCATATAGGCAGTCATTATGCCCATTCAGAAAAGCCTCATTTACACTGCCCGAGCATTCGTCGTGAACAGAGGTGACGAACGAGCATTCGCTCGAGGCTCAGCAGTGTAAACAGTCGCCGCGAGTCGTTCGTGCTCGTTCGTGCTCGAGCCTGATCTACGCGATGTCGGTTTTCCGATGAATCATCAAAGGGATTCTCGTTCGTCGCTCGTTCTGTGTAAAAACCCCAGGATTCGTCAAATGGTGTTCTATGAATCTAGTTCTCGTCTAGCTCTTGAAGGATACGCGTCTCCTATTTTGTGTGTGGTGTTGTTGCTTGCTATTATTTGACCGATGGAGTGGGAAAATGAAAAGTTCCTTTAGTTAATTTATCTATATGCGTAGCACCCTGAGCTGTGGCAGCCAGACCATAAATTTTATATTTTTCTGAATAACCCAGAGTTATTCGCCTTTATATCCACCAGCAATTTGGAGTAATTTATTTTCTTCCAAAATGACGACCCCCACATACGACTCCTTTTCCTTATTCGCTTTCCTCAACTAGATGGTCTAGAATGACGATAACCGCCGCGGAAAATACAATTTCGAATAGTACGGGTGCGATTTGTTCTCTGCGAATCCTCACGAGTAACTGATCGTCAGAAACGCTCGAGCAGTGTGAACAGAGGAATCGTTTGTGTTCGTTGAAAACTGGCGAGCAACGATCACGAATGTTCGATGCTCGAGGATGTTCAGGCAGTGTAAACGCCCCTTAACAACAATACGGTTATTACTAAAAGAGCTCAGGCTTATCTTCAATGGAATTATAATAAATGCCATTGCAGACACTATGGGGGATATAAAATTAAACGTTTGATTTCTGTTAGGGGTTACAAATTTGGTATATAGGAATTGCTAAACCCACCCCTCTGATGATCTTCTGGAGAAAATTCACCTGTGCCCCCCGTCTCCTATTCTCCAAGCTTTCTAACTGCAGTTGCTCAGCCAAGAGATTGTATTCAATATATTCTTGAAAGAGAGGATAAAATCCATTCTCATTCCAGAAGAGGTTTCTCATAAAGTTAGCCTGCACTCTCTCAATGGATCTGAATGCTCTCCGAGTGTGAGGGAGCTATATCACTGACCCACATTCCAGCACAGGAGAAGAGAGGAATATATGCACTCTCTCAATGGACCTGAATGCTGTCTGAGTGTGAGGGAGCCATATCACTGAACCACATTCAAGCACAGGAGAGGAGAGGAATATATGCACTCTCTCAATGGACCTGAATGCTCTCTGAGTGTGAGGGAGCCATATCACTGAACCACATTCCAGCACAGGAGAGGAGAGGAATATATGTACTCTCTCAAAGGACCTGAATGCTCTCTGAGAGTGAGGGAGACATATCACTGAACCATATTCCAACACAGGAGAGGAGAGGAATATATGCACTCTCCCAATGGACCTGAATGCTCTCTGAGTGGGAAGGCGCCATATCACTGAACCATATTCCAGCACAGGAGAGGAATATATGCACTCTCTCAATGGACCTGAATGCTCTCTGAGTGTGAGGGAGCCATATCACTGAACCATATTCCAACACAGGAGA
Source organism: Pachypsylla venusta (assembly GCA_012654025.1). Taxonomy (NCBI): domain Eukaryota; kingdom Metazoa; phylum Arthropoda; class Insecta; order Hemiptera; family Aphalaridae; genus Pachypsylla; species Pachypsylla venusta. The sequence goes on from CM022881.1 coordinate 539,075, forward strand.
GGAGAGGAATATATGCACTCTCTCAATGGACCTGAATGCTCTCTGAGTGTGAGGGAGCCATATCACTGAACCACATTCCAGCACAGCAGAGGAATATAATGTTTACCATATCTGGGTCTCGAATTGGTTGAGAGTACCATTTTATCACCCCAAGTCTCCATTTCATCATCCCAAGCCTCCATTTTATCATCCCAAGCCTCCATTCTATCATCCCAAGTCTCCATTTTATCATCCCAAGACTCCATTCTATCATCCCAAGTCTCCATTTTATCATCCCAAGACTCCATTTTATCATCCCAAGTCTCCTCTTTATCATCGTAAGTCTCCATTGTATCATCCCAAGTTTCCATTTTATCATCCCAAGCCTCCATTTTATCATCCCAAGCCTCCATTCTATCATCCCAAGTCTCCATTTTATCATCCCAAGTCTCCATTGTATCATTCCAAGTCTCCATTTTATCATCCCAAGTCTCCATTCTATCATCCCAAGTCTCCATTTTATCATCCCAAGTCTCCATTTTATCATCCCAAGCCTCCAGTTTATCATCCCAAGTCTCCTCTTTATCATCTTAAGTCTCAATTTTATCATCCCAAGTCTCCATTCTATCATCCCAAGCCTCCATTTTATAATCCCAATTTAAAATTTAAATAGTAAACCATAAAATATTTGAAAACACAATTGTTGCTTGCACGACTATTTTTTTCTCAGGTGTGATGAGGTTCAAAATCGGTTGCAGAAAAGGATATCTCATTTTAAATCCTAGTAGTGGCTTCGCACGTCCAACGGTGGTCATGATAGATGGGAACCCACCAAACACAGGTAATTAAAATCAATCCAACGGTGGTCATGATAGATGGGAACTCACCACACAGGTAAGTAATCTCAATCCAACGGTGGTCATGATAGATGGGAACTCACCACACAGGTAAGTAATTTCAATCCAATGGTGGTCATAATAGATGGGAACTCACCAAACACAGGTAAGTAAGCTCATGATGATAAATGGAACTCACCAAACACAGGTAAGTAATCTCATCATGATAGATGGGAACTCACCAAACACAGGTAAGTAATATCAATCCAACGATGGTCATGATAGTTGAGAACTCTCCAAACAGAGGTAAGTAATCTCAATCCAACGGTGGGCATGATAGATGGGAACTCACCACACAGGTAAGTAATCTCAATCCAACGGTGGTCATGATAGATGGGAACTCACCACACAGGTAAGTAATCTCAATCCAACGGTGGTCATGATAGATGGGAATCCACCAAACACAGGTAAGTAATCTCAATTCAACGGTGGGCATGATAGATGGGAACTCACCAAACACAGATAAGTAATCTCATCATGATAGATGGGAACTCACCAAACACAGGTAAGTAATCTCATCATGATAGATGGGGTCTTACCAAACACAGGTAACTAATCTCATCATGATATATGGGAACTCACCAAACACAGGTAAGTAATCTCATCATGATAGATGGGAACTTACCAAACACAGGTAAGTAATCTCATCATGATAGATGGGAACTTACCAAACACAGGTAAGTAATCTCATCATGATAGATGGGAACTTACCAAACACAGGTAAGTAATCTCATCATGATAGATGGGAACTTACCAAGCACAGGTAAGTAATCTCATCATGATAGATGGGAACTTACCAAACACTATAAGTAATCTCATCATGATGGATGTGAATTCACCAAACACAGGTAAGCATAAGCAATCTCATCATGATAGATGGCGACTTACCCAACACAGATAAGTAATCTCATCATGATATATGGGAACTCACCAAACAGAGGTAAGTAATCTCATCATGATAAATGGGAACTCACCAAACTGAGGTAAGTAATATCAATCCAACGGTGGTCATGATAGATGGAAACTCACCACACAGGTAAGTAATCTCATCATGATAGATGGGAACTCGCCAAACCAGGTAAGTAATCTCTTCATGATAAAAGGAAAATAGTTACAAAAATCAATACTTAAGAACTTACTGTAATAAATAATTAGTAAAGAAAGGAAAGCGGTTAGTTCATGTACTCCTCTAGACTGTAGGGAGCGGTTTCTATAAGATGATTTTTTAGGGGTAGGTAACTAAAAATCTTTGAAGTTCATATTTTTGGTTACATTATTTTCTTTGTTATAAATTTTTATACCCTTATCCAAAAATGATTCTCCGAATATCGATAGCCTTGAGTGTATCAGTGATTCTTGTATTATATTGACTCTCTGATTCCTTTCTATATTTTTCATCAAAATAATGTTCTAGGAGAACGCAGAAATTGTGCAACCCTTCTCTGTTTAAGTTGTTACTATATTTGAAAGGGTTGGATTGCACTGGTTTTGCATCACCGAAGATTATCATTTTGATGATTCGTCTCTGAATTCTTTGGAGATTTATTAGCATTGCTTTTGAGGCATTTCCATATAATGTTATTGCATATCTTATTTTGATTCCCCCATTGTTTTATATATTAGTCTTTTTGTTTTCGTTGGTATTGTGTAATTTAGATTAAACATTACGAATCTTAGTGTTCTCATTTTAGTTGTTACATATTCTATGTGTGTTTTCCAGCTCATATTGTAATCAAAGTGTAGTCCTAGATATTTCATCTTTGATTGAAATTGAATGGCTGGACAATCACATCTATTGCATTGGCCTGTTTTGATACAGTTGTATGTGTGGCTTTTTAGTATTGGCATGGGAATGTCGATATTTCTATGTCTCTTGAAAAATGGATTTTGGATAATCATTACTGTTGTTTTATTACTATTTAATTGTATTCCCTTTTCTGTAAAGTACTTTGTTATTTTATTTAGATCTTCTTGTATAAGTTTACAACCCGTCTCAATTGATTCATGTTCTATTAATATACCTGTGTCGTCTGCATACTGGAATTTTTTTACCGTTAGTCTGTACTTTACTCATATCTGATAAACATATGTTGAAGTAGGGTGGTGACGTTATTGCCCCTTGACCCAGTCCACACTCTATTTCCATTTTGTCACTTTGAGTATCTTCAATTTGCACAACTAGTTTTCGGTCACTAAAATAGTTTTTAATCAGATTTATCATTTTGCCTCCCACACCTACCTTTACCAACATGTGTATCATTTCTTTATTGTCTATCGTATCGAATGCTTTAGAAAGATCTAATGCTATTATAATTACATAATTATTTTTATTGAGCCCATTATATATGTAATTTGTTAAATTTTCTAATAATTGTATGGTTCCTTTATTTGGTCTAAATCCATATTGTGTATCTGCTATTATAAAATTTTCTTCAGTGTATCTTCTCAGAGAGTCATATATATGTTGTTCTATTATTTTAGAAATAAAGACTGTAGATGCGCAAACACGATTTCGCGGACGAATTGGCGGGCATATCTACCAACGTTAACTTATTTCAGAAGGGGTCTAAGTAGAAAAAAGGAAATTTTACAGGAGAGTAAAAAAATTGTTTTATTAAAAGAAATATTTTACGTTTACTTTTATATCTTGCAGACAGCTGTCATTAAAGGTTTCATTCAATTTTTATTTAAAATAAGACATGAGGAGGGATATTTTATTACCTCTAAAAAAATGTGTAATCTCTTTAATTCCTTCCAAAAAAGGCCTTCGTTTTTGTACCTAGAAGGAACCGTTTTAATCAATACTATAGAGATCTATTTTGAATTGGATGCCTACGTCTTTAAGAATATATTAGAAATGCATGAAATCATCAAAGTTGGATCTTTACAGCTCCACAATTGGATCTTTACTGTATTAAATTTGTTCCAAATTCAGTCAACTAGATCAAAGTCTATAATGATCCCCCAAGCTATAAACAAATTAAGGGCAGTATAGAGACAAATAAAATTGGTTCTCTGAAGAAGGGAGCTCTCTAGCGAAAACTGTAAGAGCTAACTCAATTCTGATCATACCATTGGACGCGCCTTGTTATTTTTCATTATATGGGACAAAACCCCGATTTTGAAAAAAAAAAAAAAACGAGTCAGACTCCTTCTGAAATACGGTGATTACATATATTTTCTAGAACAATTTTTTCGGTAGCTAGTCGTCATAATTCGTCCACAAAAGAAAGAAAGAAAAAAAACACATTCAAAATTTTCACCAATGTAATACTTTATTTTCCTGTACTTCGTATATGGGAGGATAAAGTAAGAATGGAACTGATAAGAGATAAGATCGACAGTTTTATTACTAAGAGGGTCATTCAACAAGTACTTAGCCTCACCGCCAAATAGCGCTGCCATTACGAAAGAATTTTACCATCGTGCAGTATATTCTTTTAGTAGCCTACTGTCGTAAGTTTCAGTCAATTCCCTTCATTAGTTTTATTTTGATAGCCTTTGGAAGTGAGCGTTCCGGTCAGTTAAACAAAAATGGAAAAAGAGCAATATCGTTCGGTAATTCGATTCTTGTTTTTGGAAAGGAAAACGCAAAACGAAATCAAAGATCGCTTGGATTCTGTGTACGGCGACTCTTCTCCTTCGATGGTGACCGTCAAGAATTGGTTCAACGAGTTTGTTCGTGGCCGCACGTCGGTTTTTGATGAGCTACGCCCAGGTGCCCCAAAAACGGCTAATACGGAGGAAAACGTAAAAAAAAATCCAAGATCTCGTGTTGGCAGACCGCTGATTGAAGGTTCGCGAGATTGCTGAGACTTTAGGCATCGCAGAAGGAACGACGCATCATATTCTACACGAAGAATTTGGAAGGAGGGAGTTGTCGGCGCGATGGTTGCCGCGTTTGATCACACCGGACAACAAGCGCAACCGTGAGACCATATTGGCGACGTGTTTGGCGCGGTTTAAGCCCAATCCGGTGGAGTTCTTGCGTCGTTTCATGACCGTCGACGAAACATGGATTCGTCGGTACACGCCAGAGACCAAGGAACAGTTGAAACCGTGGGCTTTACCCGGCGAACGTGCTCCGAAGAAGTCGAAGACTGTTTTATCGGCCGGAAAGGTGATGGCCACCGTTTTCTGGGATTCACAAGGTGTGGTCCACATCGATTACCTCGACAAGGGTAAAACAATCACGGGGCCCTACTATGCTGACATATTGAGCCGATTCGACGCCGAATTGAAGAAAAAACGGCCCCGTTTGCGCTATGAATTGCTGCCCCATCCACCGTATTCTCCAGATTTTGCCCCCTGTGATTTTTTTTGTTTCCAAACCTGAAAAAGTCACTCGCCGGGAATAGATTTGAATCGAATGAGGAGGTCATCGCACCCACGCCTATTTTGCAGACCTTGGAAAAACGTATTTTTTGGACGGGTTGAAAAAGTTGGAGCATCGCTGGGAAATGTATTAAGCTAAAAGGAGATTATGTGGAAAAATAAATTGCCACTTTTCCAAAATTTTAGTTTTTCTTTTGTAGGCTAAGTATTTATTGAATGACCCTCGTACTTATTGACTACCATATAGAGTTCACTTGAGAATGTCGTAACTGACGAAAGCGCTCGTGGCTCATCAAATTCATTGTAGTTGATACATATTTTTTTTTTTTTCAATTTTTTCTCAATTATACCATAGAGATGTTACCCAAAAGATGTAAATAATGTATTGAATGAAGAGATCAGGTCGACTGTTTTAGAGTCTTTTGACTGTAAGGATACTAACTACTTATTGACGGACATAGAGATGTTACCCAAAAGATGTAAATAATGTATTGAATGAAGAGATCAGGTCG
>CM022881.1:582574-596829 GCA_012654025.1 Pachypsylla venusta
TGTAAATAATGTCATCCAAATGGCGGCCTTGGCGAGTGATGTACATTTGGAGTCTTTTGCGGAAGTTTTCCATGACTTTCGTCAGCATACCAGCATCAATTTGGATGATTTCTTCCAGAATTGCATCCTTTAACTCTTCAAGAGTCCCAGGGCGATGTTTGAAGACCTCAGACTTGAGGTAACCCCACAGGAAGAAGTCACAGGGTCTCAAATCCGGCGACCGGGGAACATATCCTGCGGAATCTAACGATATGCTTGATAATTGTATTTCCAACCTGGGGGACTTCAAAACGTGTTGGCATTGAAAACTCGTTTTCATTTTTTACAATACTTTCTTCTTTTTTTATAGATAAGGAAAAACGTGTGATGTTCACATCAGATTTTTTTCTTCAATTTTTGGAAACTACGTGGAAATTTTGGAACCTTGAAATGTAAGTAAACCATAAAATTTTGACGGGTGGGTCGAAAAACAAAAATATTTTTCGTTTTAATAAATGCTATACCTTGGAAAACTTGTGGGTGGCCAAGACAATATTTCTAAGCCAAAAAAAAAAAAAAATCGGACCTTGTCTTCCAATTGCGCATCGACATTGAAATGTCGATTTTTTGGGAAAAATAGGTAGACCATTTTCGATAAAAATAAAAAAAAAAAAAAATATGCAGCTAAATTTGTTAAATTCTCTATAGCAATTTGAAGCTTTCACAATAAATCACATATGAACATTTAAAACTAAAAAAAGTTAAATTATTTTACCTACACAGTAATTTACTTACACAGGCCAGTGGCGGCCCGTGAATATTTAGCCTGGGGGGCTACATGCCCCCCAGACATTGCTAAAAATGCAATAGAAGTTTTTTTGGGGGGGCTGTGCCCTTTTGCCCTTAAGGAGCAGCCGCCACTCACACAGTCATCACCACTATGAACACTTATCATACATTATCACAAAATGTATACACTTATCATTCAGTAACTTTCACACACTCATCACAAAAGTTATCATTTTCTCTCTTTTACAAACACAGACACTCATCGCTCATACATTCACCAAAATATGATATGATCGCACAAATGCACGTATAGGGTAAGACTGCCTAATTAGGGGAGGTTTTTAAAAAATGGCTGTAAAAACAAAACTCATTTTTCCTTCACCAAAAAAAACTAAAGAATCATTTATTTTCAACGTTTTTTTATTCATTGCACTTAGAATACTGTGTGCAAACATTGTCAAATTGAAAAAATCAAACAAATAAAAATTGACACTTGAAAAAATGTAATCCTAATTTGGGGAATGGTTTTTCCAAATTTGGGGAGGCCTCTTCTAATTTGGGGAAAATTTTGTCCAAGAATGTTCGTAATCTGCGGTCAAAGTGGGCGGGACAACCAACTTGTTGGAACACTATTTCTTACTAAATTACTTATTTGGGATCATAAAAAAATATTTCTAGGCATTTTTACCTACCGTTTCGGTGCGGCCGCAAAGGGTCCATGTCATATGTTCCACCCTGTAATTCGTGAACGGTATATCCTAGAGAGCTCTATTTTTCTGTAATGAACTCGTATTAACGAGACCTTTCAAGCAAGGTATCACTCGATATACCTTCTCATTAAGATTTTGAAGCCAGTCGATGCCCAGCCTAAACGGCTGGCCGAGATCAAATATTTTTTCGTCTAAAATATATATTATATATTCAGCCATTCTCGAGATACGAGGGGTGGGGTTATAATGGAACAATAAAAAACTTACCCTGAACACAGGTAGCAAAAATTTTCAAAACACAATTTGAAACTTTGAGAACAATCAAAACACTCACTTTTTGATATCAAATTGCTCACGTTTAGAATATCAATGAGTTATGACGAACACATTTTGGTTTTGCATACTTTATCACTTTTATCAGTTGCTGGCAGTATGCAGTACTTCCCTGACGAGATATGCCACTTCCCCAAATTTGGTGCACTACCCAAATTAGGCAGTCTTACCCTACTCATCTACAATCTGTGATATGATCGCACGTATACTCATCTACAAACTATGATATGATCGCACATATACTCATCTACAAACTATGATATGATCGCACGTATACTCATCTACAAACTATGATATGATCGCGCGTATACTAATCTACAAACTATGATATGATAGCACGTATACTCATCTACAAACTATGATATGATCGCACATATACTCATCTACAAACTATGATATGATCGCACGTATACTCATCTACAAACTATGATATGATCGCGCCTATACTCATCTACAAACTATGATATTATGATATGATCGCACGCATACTCATCTACAAACTATGATATGATCGCACGCATACTCATCTACAATCTATGATATGATCGCACATATACTCATCTACAAACTATGATATGATCGCACGCATACTCATGTACAAACTATGAAATGATCGCACGTATACTCATCTACGAACTATGATATGATCGCACGCATACTCATCTACAAACTATGATATGATCGCTCGTATACTCATCTACGAACTATGATATGATCGCACAAATGCATGTATACTCATCTGCATACCAGAAAGAAGCATTTTTATGTGGACAAACTGATTATAAAGAACTCCACCCGCAAGTAAGGGAGCCATTTATTGGTGTTGCTACATTTAGGGAACTGTTTCTACAGCCTTTGACAAGTTTTAAAACTAAAGTTGCTGTTTATCTTAATCTGATTCAAGGACAAGCAATTTACCATCCACGGATCTATGCATCTCTGAGGAAAAATAGTCAATGCAACGTTCCCCAAGGCCACATCCTACCACGACGTGTTTTCAGGGAGTTTCATCTACCACTGTGTCAACCTGTGTTAATACTATACTCAAACCCGAGAGTTTCAAAACTCGGCTTTTGGTAGGACCGAACCTAAACTGTGTTCAACATTAATTTCATATCTTTCAATAAATACAGTGTGCGGCAATTAGTATTTCCACATTTGAAAGAGCTGTCAAATAAAAACGAAAGGAGATATTTGAAAAATTATTTTGTATTCTGTAAGCTTGTGTATTCTAGTTTTTTTTTTTTAAATAATATCGACCAAATGACGGCCTTGGCGAGAGATACTCATTTGGAGTCTTTCGCGGAAGTTTTCCATGACTCTCGTCAGCATACCAGCATCATTTTCGATTATTTCTTCCAAAATTGCCTCCTTTAACTCTTTAATAGTCCTAGGACGATGTTTGAAGACCTCAGCCTTCAGGTAACCCGACAGGAAGAAGTCACAGGGACTCAAATCCGGTGAGCGAGGTGCCCACGAACACGAAATGTCATGCCGGAAGGAGATCACGTGACCGGAAACATGTCCCGGAGAACGATTGGCTGTATGGGTCGTAGCCCTATCCTGCCGGAACCAGAAGTCCTCTATGTTGTGCTCTTCCCCGTATTTCTCAAGCTTTGGACGCAAAAATTCCTCCAACATGCTGCAGTATTTTTGAAACGTCAGGATATCTGTAACGCCATCTTCTCCAAAGAAGTAAGTGCCTATGATCCCAATGGCGGACACGGCGCACAAAACCGTAACCTTTGGGCTGTGAAGTGGTCTCTGATGAAGTTCTTGGGGGTTTTTGGGTGCCTAGTAGCGGCAGTTTTTCCTATTGACGCTGCCCGACTGGTGGAAATGTGCTTCGTCGCTCGTCCATAAAACTTCAGTAGGTGGCACTTCCTCAAGAATAGCTTTGCAACCATCCCGTCGTCTGCCCCAGTCAGCTGGGGACAATTCATGGACCATACCATAAAGCTAAAATTCAAAATTTAATAATCATGTACGGCTGTATTTTGAGGTCGCTTAAAATTTGTCTCAAGGTTCTGTCCGAAATGTGAAGAGTAGCAGCATATTTCCACGCAAAGCGGTTATATATAAAAATAGTAACCCCCTCAAAATTTGATATTATACGTTTCAAGGTAGGTACGTAGAATCCAAAAATCCAATAAAAATATTCGTTTGTCCGCCGTCCGCCGTTATGGAAACTTTTGGCATTGACTGATTTGGATGAAATTTGGTATATGAGACCCATCTGGCCTCTAATTGTGCCCCCAAACTTTTGGGTGCAATCGAATACACCTTAATATCGAATAGACGAGGGGATATTTTTTAACCCGAAAAATAATAAATCCATTTGTCACATTGGCAGATTTTTTGAGTATACATGAAGAATCAAGGCACATAATTTAGGTCTTTCCAACAAAACCTATATTAACATATTTGGTGCCCACACGCCCCACAAACACATTTTGTGACCATATAGGACCCTTTTGTTGCTTTGGAGGCCCAAAGCTTAATGGAAATGACATTTGAATTCTAGACATTGAGGTCTTTCTAACGATACACATTTTTTTTTTTTTTGTAGCAATTAATACCCGATTGGGCCCTTTTTAGGCCCCTTGGCCTAACAGAATCTACAAGTTACTCTTGATTTAAAATTAAGGTCGAAAATACCCAGATTCATAGGTTTTGGAGCACATAATTGGGACCTTTCGGGTCCTTTTTAGGGACCTTATTTTTAGGGAGATGGATGTGCTCCAATATCTCAAAATCATTGTCTACGCATATACTAACGATGATAAAAACTGCATGCTTTCTTCACAATGAGCACAATTTCTCTGCTTGAGCCAGTCTCTATGGCACGTTGAATACACCAGTTCCCGTTGGATCACTGAAGTTAAGTAACGTTCAGGGAGGTTGTACCATGTAGGTGACCACATTGGTTCGTGCTCTCTTGATGTTGGCTATTTTTCACGCCTAAACCAAGCTGGGTGAGGTCAATGTGGGTGCTTGGTTCGAAAATTTCTAGCGAATGGAGGGTAAAACCCCTGTCTCAAATGATCAATAGATGTTAAAGAGACGTTAAGCAAAAAAAAAAAAAAAAAAAAACAATCCTCTGCTATGTCGCCTATCTAGACATTTTATTTTTATTTTTTGCAAAAGAAATTTAAAAATCGTGTCTCCAAAATGGTTCACAAAATTATCTAGTTTGACCACGAAGACTTTATTCTGCTAGGTGAGGTCAATGTGGGTAGCTGGTTTTGCAAAGTTTCAAGCGAATGGAGGGTAAAACCCTCCTCTCAAATGACCAATAGTAGTTAAAGAGACGTTAAGCCAAAAAAAAAAAAAAAAAAAAAAAAAAAAAAAAAAATCCTCTGCTATTTCGCCTATCTAGACATTTTCTTTTTATTTTTTGGAAAAGGAAATTTTAAAATCGTGTCTTCAAAATGATTCACAAAATTCTCTAGTTGGACCACGAAGACGTTATTCTGCTGGTGAGGTCAATGTGGGTAGCTGGTTTTGCAAAGTTTCCAGCGAATAAAGGGTAAAACACCCGTCTCAAATGACCAATAGATAATTAGATATTAAAGAGACGTTAACCCAAAAAAAATATCCTCTGCTATGTCGCCTATCTAGACATTTTCTTTTTATTTTTTATTTTTTTGGAAAAGGAAATTTAAAAATCGTGTCTCCAAAATGATTCACAAAATTCTCTAGTTGCACCACGAAGACTTTGTTCTCCTATTCTGTCGTACAACAAACAATCAAAGCTAAGAATGAGTTTGCCGTTGTTGATGTTGTTGTTGCCGTTGTTGTTCTTGTTGTTGCTGTTGTTGTTCTTGTTGTTGCCGTTGTTGTTCTTGTTGTTATTGATGTTGTTGTTCTTGCTTTTGTTGTTTTTGTTATTGGTGGTGATGATGAGTTACACCTTACAATATTACATAATATGTCATGCATAAAAAAAAGTAATGAAATTTCGGGGGTGGGGGTGGGGGGGGTCTGGATCCCATGCCCCCCCCTGGGTACGACCTTGCCTACATATCTATATAGATACCTACAGCAGATGATCAGATTGTTTTTGTATATAATATTTATTTTGCGTATTTATATAGTTATCTATGCAAATAAGAATCAAATTTTGGACGGTCTTCTATTTTTGTGGTTGATGTTTTTGTGGTCCGATGGTTGATTATTGAAAACAAAAACATTTTTTTTTAACTAATCCTGGTCTCTCAGAAGTCTCAAATTCAAAGAATAAGCTTGGGATAGTGGAAAAATCCGGCAATACACAAATTTTTTTGGGGGAGATATTTAATTCTCGATTCCACAGGTTCACTATTGAAATTAATATATCCCAAACACGTCAATAACATTCCAAATGTTCGCTATTGAATATAATATACCCCAAACACGTCAATAAACTCCCAAAGGTTCGCTATTGAATATAATATACCCCAAACACGTCAATAACATCCCAAAGATTCGCTATCGAATATAATATACCCCAAACACGTCAATAAACTCCCAAAGGTTCGCTATTGAATATAATTTACCCCAAACAAGTCAATAACCTCCCATAGGTTCGCTATTGAATATAATAAACCCCAAACACGTCAATAAACTCCCAAAGGTTCGCTATTGAATATAATATAACCCAAACAAGTCGATAACCTCCCGGAGGTTCGCTTTTGAATATAATATACCCTAAACACGTCAATAAACTTCCAAAGGTACGCTATTGAATATATTATACCCCAAACACGTCAATACCTCCCGAAGGTTCGCTTTTGAATATAATATACCCCAAACAAGTCAATAACCTCCCGGAGGTTCGCTTTTGAATATGATATACCCCAAACACGTCAATAACCTCCCGGAGGTTAGCTTTTGAATATGATATACCCCAAACACGTCAATAATCTCCGCTTTTATTTATATTTATGTGACAGGTCGTTCTTGCAGCTACTAAAATCCGTTAAAAGTAACATTAAACCGATTAACTGATTATTCTGAAAAAATGATTTCAAATTTCAGGCGAATAATAATGCTATTTGGTTTTCTTTGGGGTTATAGGTACCTAGTAGGTTATAAGTACCTACTAGGTTATAAGTACCTAATAGGTTATAGGTATCTAATAGGTTATAGGTACCTAATAGGTTATAGGTACCTAATAGGTTATAAGTACCTAATAGGTTATAAGTTCCTAATAGGTTATAAGTACCTAATAGGTTATAAGTACCTAATAGGTCATAAGTTCCTAATAGGTTATAAGTACCTAATAGGTTATAGTTACCTAATAGGTTATAAGTACGTAATAGGTTATAAGTACCTAATAGGTTATAGGTACCTAATAGGTTATAAGTACCTAATAGATTATAAGTACCTAATAGGTTATAAGTACCTAATAGGTTATAGGTATCTAATAGGTTATAGGTACCTAATAGGTTATAGGTACCTAATAGGTTATAGGTACCTAATAGGTTATAAGTATCTAATAGGTTATAAGTACCTAATAGGTTATAAGTACCTAATAGGTTATAAGTTCCTAATAGGTTATAAGTACCTAATAGGTTATAGGTACGTAATAGGTTATAAGTTCCTAATAGGTTATAAGTACCTAATAGGTTATAGTTACCTAATAGGTTATAAGTACGTAATTGGTTATAAGTACCTAATAGGTTATAGGTACCTAATAGTAATAAAAGGTAAGATTCATAAACAGAGTGTCTTAAGAAGAAAAAAAAGGGGAGGAACGCAACGGCTCGAATGTCACTGACACTTTCACTGTGAAAACTCTGTCACTGACACTTTCACTGTGTAATATCACTGTGAGAGCACTGTAACTGACACTTTTACTGTGTAAAATACCTGTGAGAACACTGTCTGTGACACTTTCACTGTGTGAAAGCACTGTGAGAGCACTGTCCTGACACTTTCACTGTGTAAAATCACTGTGAAAGCAATGTCACTGACACTTTCACTGTGTAAAATCACTGTGAGAGCACTGTCACTGACACTTTCACTGTGTAAAATACCTGTGAGAACACTGTCTTTGACACTTTCACTGTGTAAAATACCTGTGAGAACACTGTCTCTGACACTTTCACTGTGTAATATCACTTTGAGAGCACTGACACTTTCCTGTATAAAATACCTGTGAGAGCACTGTCTCTGACACTTTCACTGTGTAATATCACTGTGAGAGCACTGTCACTGACACTTTCACTGTATAAAATACCTGTGAGAACACTGTCCTGACACTTTCACTGTGTAATACCACTGTGAAAGCAATATCACTGACACTTTCCTGTATAAAATACCTGTGAGAGCACTGTCTCTGACACTTTCACTGTGTAATATCACTGTGAGAGCACTGTCACTGACAATTTCACTGTGTAGTGGGGATGCTCCTTAAACTGTTTATTCGCTTTATTCCGTACGGCCTGATCGATTCTGATATTATTATCTATTAGATGAATATGATACTTATAAAACGCAAAGCCCAGTTGGTATACTGACTGACTGATAATCAACGTAGCTCCACAATGGCAAAACCTAGTTTATTATATTATCTAGATGCATGTTGACAATTGTATACGAGGTGTGGCTATTAAGTTCGTAGACTCGAGCCGCTACGCAAAAGCTGTGCATGCTAAAAGCGGCAGAAGTCATGAAAGGCCTCACACAAAATGACCACCACCACTGTTTCGATCAATAGAAAATTCGCCTGGAACATTGTAGGGATAGAGGAGGGTAGTACATTGAAGGGGATAACTACTAAAGTTGGGTAAGTTAAACATACATCGTTTTATGGGAAGAGTCTACGAACTTAATAGCCATACCTCGTACTTGAAGCAAATAACACAATATTAACTATTAATTTAAACAAAACACTTACCAAAAACACTATTTATTTTAATTTATGAAGAAACTAGTTTCGAATCATTATCAGTCTAGTCGAGTCGAAGGATGAAAGTTGACTCTGGAAGAATGGAAGAGTCAACTTCCATCTTTCGACTCAACTTTTTAAAACTTAAATAATTAACATGTTATTCAAAGATTCAAATAACAAAAATCTGTCCTTGCGTGTGAGATTGCCAAGAGTCCTATTTTCAACAAAATTGTTTCAATATGTTTCTAATACAAATATATACAAAACGAGGCCTGAAATTTAATTAGAAATTCAATATTTTTTTCGTCAGCGTCTTTGGCACGTTGAATACACCAGTTCCTATTATATCACTGAATTTTAGCAACGTCCAGCGTGGTTGTATCATGTGGGTGTCCACCTGGGTTCGCGTCCTCGTGATGCTGGCTATTTTCACGGTCCAACCCAGGCTGGGTGAGGTCAATGTGGGTAGCTGGTTTGCAAGTTTCCAGTGAATGGAAGGTGAAACTCCCCGTCTTGAGTGACCAATAGATGTTAAAGAGACGTTAAGACTGTGTTAACATGACCGCGGGGTACCGCGAGGTACGACGCGCGCGGCACAACATCTATCCAAATAGTGCATATTGTCTACATGACCGCATGGTACTAAGTTCTACAAACTTGGATCGATTTGTTCATATGATCTCGCGCAATTACCGCGCGGTCATGTGAACATAGCCTAAGCCAAATTACAAAAAAAAATCTATTAAAAAAAACACTGCCGTTGTGATGTGATTATTTTCGTCGCAAAACTCCTACCGCTAAGTTTAATATTATGCAGTACATGGTGCATAGCGCATAGAACCCCAAAACGGAATAATAAAATTCCGTTCGTCCGCCATTTTCGTACGTCGTGATGGGCGTCACCTTTGCAATAACGTTGGCCGATTTAAGTAAAATCTGGCATGTGCATGGGGTAAAATTATGATCCCTAATTTGAAATGTTCGTATGGAACCCCATATATTTGTCTAGCAGGTAAACTAAGACCCCAGCAGCCAACGATCATACCACGTTGAATACACAAGTTCCCGTCAGATCACTGAAGTTAAGCAACGTCGGGCGTGGTTAGTATTTGGATGGGTGACCGCTTGGGAACACCACGTATCGTTGGCTCTTTNAAAAAAAAAAAAAAAAAAAAAAACCAGCACAAAATTCACCAAAATCGTTACAACCCTCTGAGTGGCAATTCCTTTTATTCGATTTTTGGATTGATACGTCAAATATCATATGAGTTACCCAACTTTTTACTTTCTCTTCCTATAGAAGATAAAGTATTGTAATCGTGAAGAAAATTTGGACATTTTTTTTGTCGTGCTCTTTAAGTCTTTAGTAGATATTGGTCCGTTTAGGGTCTTATGGATGACCAGTGGCGTAGCTACGTTTTTGGGGGCCCTCGTTAAACGTATGGGAAGGGGCCCCTCGAAAATAAATTTACTCATGTTTTAATGAAACTTAACATGATGTAGGTATGTAAAGACATTCTCCAATATATTTGTTTTTTGTGTTTTTATGATGTACTAGCTGTTTCGCCCGTGCTTCGCTACGGCCCATAGCTTGACGCCTTGAAGCCATGGCTGTTCCCGTGCTAATAGTATTCTATGATTTTCCTTTCAAAAATTGGAAAAACGGCCATAACTCGAAAACGGTTGCATCGTTTTTTGCAAACTATGTTCCAAATTAAGGTTTAAAAGGCCACCTAAAACTTTCTCGCGTTGAGTTGATATGTTTTCGCGACAAAATTTAAGATATCGGTCCATGACCGGATAAATTCGGTAAAAATTGAAAAGTCGGCCGCAACTCGAAAACGTTCGGTCCGTGACCGGATAAATTCGGTAAAAATTGAAAAGTCGCCGTAACTCGAAAACGGTTAGACATTTTTCAATTTTGATATGTTTTCTGTTGTTTACGCTTATGTTTTTCTTTGGTGGGGGGGGTCCATTCTCATCAATGTTTCGATATCTCTTACACTTTTGGCCAAACAATTAGTGATACATACACACACGCACATACATACATTTATGGTTACATTGATTATATTCAATATTAATGGTAGTTCTTTATTTTTGTCCCCTGATGAGCCGGGGGCCCACATATTTTTTCTCTCACATATTTTACATGTATTTTTCTTTCATAATAAAGCTCTACGATGAACCGGAGGCCCATTAGGGCCCACATATTTTTTCTCTCACGTATTTTACATGTATTTTTCTTTCATAATAAAGCTCTACGATGAACCGAGGCCCATTAGGGCCCACATATTTTTTCTCTCACGTATTTTACATGTATTTTTCTTTCATAATAAAGCTCTACGATGAACCGGGGGCCCATTAGTGCCCACATATTTTTTCTCTCACGTATTTTACATGTATTTTTCTTTCATAATAAAGCTCTACGATGAACCGGGGGCTCATTAGGGCCCACATATTTTTTCTCTCACATATTTTACATGTATTTTTCTTTCAAAATAAAGCTCTACGATAAACCGGGGGCCCATTAGGGCCCACATATTTTTTCTCTCACGTATTTTACATGTATTTTTCTTTCATAATAAAGCTCTACGATGAACCGGGGCTCCATTAGGGCCCACATATTTTTTCTCTCACATATTTTACATGTATTTTCCTTTCAAAATAAAGCTCTACGATAAACCGGGGGCCCATTAGGGCCCACATATTTTTTCTCGCACTTATTTTATATGTATTATTCATTCGTATTTTATATGTGTTTTCATTCATATTTTTGACCTCCTATGAGACCGGCCGGGGCCAAAATATTTTTTTCCACACATATTTTACAGATATTTTACACGTATTTTCGCCCCCTCCCCCGATGGCCCAGTCCACCCCTGTTTGAGTCTCTGAAGCTATAAGAAGAAATGTCAATGTTTGAAACTATTAAAGGCCAAATAAATTGTCTGCAAAACATCAACATTTGGGGGCCCACTGAGTAGCGAGGCCCCGGTGAAGCCAACCCCCCAGTACCGCGGTAGCTACGCCACTGGGATGACCCTATATTTTAGAAACAAAACTGTTGTTATTGTGGCAGAACCTTTTATATAATAGATAGATGTAGATAATAATTTGGGGGTAAACCCCAAAATTCTAAAGAATTCTATTTGAGGTCTTTTTATTTTAGTTTTGCAAAAACTGATCACATAATGCGTACATGTCTTTTGTTGATCACTTTGTCATTGTATTTAAATTTAGGCAAATACTCGGAAATGATCAGATGGTAATCATGAGCAGGCCCGACGAGAGGGGTGGAAGGTAGGGCTTCCTCCTAGGCTCGGTGAAAAGATTACGGAAAGAAGAAAAGCTCAGAAGCCGCAATAACCGCCAGCGATCAACTTGTTTGCTCCCAAAAGTTTTGGAGTGTACTGATACCCCAAAATCTATACTTATAAAACGCAAAGCCCAGTTACTGTACTGACTGACGTACTGATTGATAATCAACTAGCTCCACGATGGCTAAACGTAGAGACTTGAAACTTGGCATACAGGTTCCTTTTAGTATGTAGGTGCATAATAAAGAAAAAAATTTGATCAAAATCGGACAGTCACGGTCCGATATCTTCAAATTTGTCGCGACAACATATCAACTCAAAGCGAGAAAATTTTAGGTGTCTCTTTAGTCCTTATTTTAGGACATTTTGTGCAAAGGTAGGCCCAGCCATTCCAGAGTTACGAGTATCCATTGTGCTTGAAAAACAAAGATATCAATATAAGAATTGTAGGGAAGCACGGGCGTCTATGACATACACATACCAAATTTCATGTCTTCAGCTCTTACCATTCTCTTTTTAGGCAGGATAAGTGAAAGCGAAAAAAAAAAATAAAAAAAAAAAAAAACGCCAACGGTACATTCGATTGCACCCAAGAATTTCGAGGCACAATTAGAACCCAGTTGGGACCTACAAACGATTCCAAAAGTTCATTATTGAAAATAATCAAACAAAATAATGATTTTTTAAAAAACATATTAATCAATTTTTACTATTGGAAACCCTGCTGGAACAAAATACTAAAATCTTTAATTCAGTGATACTTGCCAACTAAAAGTGCAGAGTGATAAACTATTCAGCGTCTATGGCACCAGTTCGTTGTGCCACGTTGAGCAACGTTGAGTCAGGTTTAAGCAACTGTGCGTCCATGTAAGCTCATGCCGTCGTGGTCCAAATTGAACTCACCCTACCCAGGCTGGGTGAGGTCTATTTGGGTAGCTGTTTGGAAATGCGTTTTCAGCGAAAGGGTAAAACCCCCGTTTGACCAATAGCTGTTAAAACGACGTTAAGCAAAAAAAAAAATCCGATATGCTCGCTCATCCAGCTGATAAAATAACTTCTTCGGAGCTACAAGGGTACGCAGCGAGTTTGAAGGTGAAAAGCGTATAATAGTCATAAGCACCCCCTGGAACAATTGACATTCACCGATGATGCATTGCCAACAGACTACCTTCATGTCTTCAGATACTATCTACTAACATAGATCACACAAAAATACTAGTCGATCAAGTTGATCAGGTGTACACGTTAGTCATATATAGAAAAAAATATCAAATTTTTTTAAAAAATATTCAAGAAACAAAATATTGGGGTCCCTGTCCGTCCCCATCCCCCGATGGGGGCAGGGTACAAAATTTTCCAAAATCGAACACCAGCAGCCCTTAACACCAGCCATAACATATCAAAATTTTTAGTTTCTACAACAAATAGCTAAAAAGATAAAAATAATTTTTAATAAACACAATATTTGGCCCCACCCGGGAGGAGGACCCAAATTTTTCAAAATCGGAAAACCCTTAACACCAGCCATAACATACCCAATTTTACGTTTCTACAACAAACCGCTAAAAAGATAAAAAATATTTTTATGATACACAATATTGGGCCCCCTGTGGGGACCCCCCCCCCCCGGGGGGCACCCCCAGCCCCCCAAAAACAGCAAATTTCCAAAACTATACAGCAAATTTCCTTAATGTCCTAAACTTGTATACCAAATCGGATGAAAATTGTGGCTTGCATGGCGTAACAAACAAACATACACATATACATACACTAATATATGTATACCGACGTCAAAAGTGCAGTTCACTAACGTTTACAATTACCTGAGGGCTTAATAGATGGAAATCCAGTGCAAAAAAAATCTCTCTACGCCCCTGATTATATGTGTTGTTGAATTCATTTTGGTAATTTGTGTTGGAGAAGGGTGACTAATGTTGCTCTCAGAGAGCCGAATGCTTTCTTATCTTATTATACGAAGCATACATTTATATGTTGCCAAGTTACCAACAAAGGCTTGCGGGTTTACGTAAACCGATGAAACTGCCTTATCAATCGATACCAAACCTTTTCTAAATGATTGTGAACATAATGGAGAAGGCCATGGGATAGTTTCTATATCGATTAACCCTAGGATTGCCAAGCTCTATTCAATTACATGCATTGGCAAAGGGGGGATACAAAGTACCCGCAAACAAAATAAGGTTTAGTTTAGAAATGGTATTTAGGATGTTTGTAGTCATTATGAAA
>CM022881.1:616324-637714 GCA_012654025.1 Pachypsylla venusta
TATGAGCAAATGCTACAGTATTCCAACTTATAAACATTAGATGTTTCCCTGTTTGACATGAGCAAATGCTATAGTATCCTAACTTATAAAAATTAGATGTTTCCCTGTTTGACAAGAGCAAATGCTATAGTATTCTAACTTATAAACATCAGATATTTCCCTGTTTGATATTTCAATCTATACTAGAATTGTCAGTCCTTGTACACATGTACCCCATGAGGAAATGCTATTCTAACTTAAAAATCAGATGTTTATAAGTTAGATAGTATTCTAACTTATAAACATTAGATGTTTCCCTGTTTGATATTTCAATCTATACTAGAATTGTCAGTCCTTTTACACATGTACCCCATGAGGAAATGCTATTCTAACTTATAAAAATCAGATGTTTATAAGTTAGATAGTATTCAAACTTATAAACATTAGATGTTTCCCTGTTTGATATTTCAATCTATACTAGAATTGTCAGTCCTTGTACACATGTATCCCATGAGGAAATGCTAATCTAACTTATAAACATCAGATGTTTATAAGTTAGATAGTATTCTAACTTATAAACATTAGATGTTTCCCTGTTTGATATTTCAGTCTATACTAGAATTGTCAGTCCTTGTATACATGTACCCTATGAGGAAATGCTATTCTAACTTATAAACATCAGATGTTTATAAGTTAGATAGTATTCTAACTTATAAACATTAGATGTTTCCCTGTTTGATATTTCAATCTATACTAGAATTGTCAGTCCTTGTACACATGTACCCCATGAGGAAATGCTATTCTAACTTATAAACATCAGATGTTTATAAGTTAGATAGTATTCTAACTTATAAACATTAGACGTTTCCCTGTTTGATTTTTCAATCTATAAAAACCCGAATGCCAAAGATTAGTAAATGATAAGATGAACACCACCGCAGACTGATATGACGGCCACAGAATTAGCATATTAATAAGGACCCCTGGTGTGCGAGATCTCATAAAACTTGCAACAGAGTAATTGGAATTTCTATTCCATTGGCACAAACAGTCAGTTTTAATTTTATAATGATCGTGGAGGTTTCCTAATCTGACGACACAAATATGAACAAATCGATCGATTTTAGTGAGTCGAATATCGATTTTTGGCCAAATCGTTTTTTTTTTTTTAATTTTATAATGTTCGTGGAGGTTTCCTAATCTGACGACACAAATGTGAACAAATTGATCGATCTTTTAGTGAGTCGAATATCAACTTTTGGCCAAATCGTTTTTTTTTAAATTTTATAATGTTCGTGGAGGTTTCCTAATCTGACGACACAAATGTGAACGAATCGATCGATTTTTTAGTGAGTCGAATATCAACTTTTGGCCAAATCGTTTTTTTTAAATTTTATAATGTTCGTGGAGGTTTCCTAATCTGACGACACAAATGTGAACAAATCGATCGATCTTTTAGTGAGTCCAATATCGACTTTTGGCCAAAACTTTTTTTTTTCTGTCGAAAGTCGAAATAAAATTTTATAATGTTCGTGGAGGTTTCCCAATATAACGACACAAATGTGAAGAAATCGATAAATTTTAGTATGTCGAATATCGACTTTTGTCCAAATCGATTTTTTTTTCTGTCGAAATAAAACAATTTTTGGTGTAGACTTAATTTTTTATTAGTTTTGTGTAAACCTAGCCGCTTTATTTNTTCGTGGAGGTTTCCCAATATAACGACACAAATGTGAAGAAATCGATAAATTTTAGTATGTCGAATATCGACTTTTGTCCAAATCGATTTTTTTTTCTGTCAAAATAAAACAATTTTTGGTGTAGACTTAATTTTTTATTAGTTTTGTGTAAACCTAGCCGACTTATTTGTGAACAAATCGATCGATTTTAGTGAGTCGTATATCGACTTTGGCCAAATCGTTTTTTTTTTTCTGTCGAAAGTCGAAATAAAACTATTTTTGGTGTCGACTGAATTTTTTATTAGTTTTGGGTAAACCTAGCCGACTTATTTCCAATTGAATATTCCACTTGTAAACTGTCTCATTATGTTTCTCCTTAGGAACGTAAGAACGTATTTATAACATAAATAAATTTTGAAAAAAATACACCCTGTATAACATTTCAATATATCAAAGTGTATACACTCGGTACTACATTTGAATATCCCAAAGTGTATACACTCAGTAGAACATTTCAATATACCAAAGTGTATACACTTGGTAGTACATTTGAATGTCCCAAAGTGTATACACTCAGTAGAACATTTGAATATCCCCAAAGTGTATACACTCAGTAGCACATTTGAATGTCCCAAAGTGTATACACTCAGTAGAACTTTTGAATATCCCAAATTGTATACACTCAGTAGAAGATTTCAATATCCCAAAATGTATACACTCCGTAGAACATGTGAATATCCCAAAGTATCCACCCAGTAGAACATTTGAATGTCCCAAAGTGTATATACTCAGAAGAACATTTGAATATCCCAAAGTGTATACACCCAGTAGAACATTGTATATCCCAAAGTGTATATACCCAGTAATACATTTGACCGTCAAAAATTGTATAAACCCAGTAGAACATTTGAATGTCCCAAAGTGTATACACCCAGTAGAACATTTGAATATCCCAAAGTGTATACACCCAGTAGAACATTTGAATATCCCAAAGTGTATACACCGAGTAGAACATTTGAATATCCCAAAGTGTATACACCCAGTAGAACATTTGAATATCCCAAAGTGTATATACCTAGTAGAACATTTGAATATCCCAAAGTGTATACACCCAGTAGAATATTTGAATATCCCAAAGTGTATACACCGAGTAGAACAGTTGACCGTCCCAAAGTGTATACAACCAGTAGAACATTTGACCGTCCCAAAGTGTATACACCCAGTAAAATATTTGACCGTCCCAAAGTGTATAACACCGGTATAACATTTGGCCGTCCCAAAGAGTATACACCCAGTAAAATATTTGACCGTCCCAAAGTGTATAACACCAGTATAACATTTGACCGTCCCAAAGTGTATACACCCAGTAAAATATTTGACCGTCCCAAAGTGTATAGTTCTGGGATAGCACCTTGATTCACCGAAATCTCTTGAATAAGATATTTTTGCAAGTAGCTAATCCGTTGCTGACCACTCGATAAAAACCGGTTTTGATTCTAAATATGTTCAATTTGTTTTTTTAATTATTAATTTTTTTTTTTCACACAGGGGTAGGGTAGGTCAAGCTAAGGCGATATAACTACATACAGGATGGTCCGGATTATCTTTAAGGCAGTGTAGTCAACAGCCTAGAAGACCAACATTGGTTAATTTCTATCTTTGAATAACATATTAAGTGTTAAAAAATAATTTTTTTTTAAATAAATAAAAACAAAACTCTTACCAAAAACACTATTTTCAATTATTTATGAAGAAACTTGTTTCGAATCATTCGATTGATCATCAGTCCAGTCGAGTCTAAACTTCCATCTTTCGGGCTTGAGATTTGGGCTCCTTTTTCATATTATGTATTACTTAGTTTTTTTCTTTGAAGGATTATTATTTTAAATATTTTTGTTTTATTTCTATATAAATTATAAATATCTTATAAAGTCATCAAAGACATAAAAACGAAAATATTTATTACTTAGGTTAGTGCCGTAAAAATGATCATGAGTGCTCTCCCCGTTCCGGAGATATTCAACATTTTCTCCGGACCAGACGACTTAGCGCCAGCCGGGTGAATTCCTATGTTTTTAATAGTGCATTTGAACAAAAATCGTTAGTACTGCAAAAATCATCGCTCTAGTCCTTCTCCTTTCGGAGATATTCACTAAGGGCCATATTCTAAAACTCCACTTAAGTGCGAGTTGGAGTGGTCACTACCACTTGAGTGTCTTATTTGTATTTTAAAAAAATGGTCTGACCAAAATGATTACATGTAATTTTATTATAAAATAAAAACAGAAATTTTACTAGTGCGAGTGGCCACTACGCTAATTTGTAGTCGGAGTGACAACTCATACTTGAGTGGATTTTTAAAATATGGCCCTAAATCGTACATCGTAATGTCCAGTGTTATTAAACATTTTTCAGTTTTTTTTTTGGATAGAGCACGGGGCATTATAAGCTTTATAGTATGCTTCCTCTTTTGAATTTAATAAAAGCAGCTTTAAAAAAATTGTGTTTACTATTAAAAATACAATTAGCCCATTTCTATTCTAATAGAGACTAGCACCCGTGCAGCCTCGGGTAATGAACATTTTTGATCTAGAATCGGATTAGCAGTGACCTTGAAGTGTGAACCAAACTTGACTTTTAAACAAAACGAAATTGATTTATGTTTTGGTATCTTAATTTAGTTAGCGTATCTTCAGGCAACAAGTGTCATACTGTGAGAACTAAACATTTTTAGAATGAAATACGCCCGCTATTCGTCGCCCCGCTTCTTGCCTCGAGCTGGAATGGATTTGATATTTTAATATTTGCAAGAAGGACGCACACGGTCAATATACTGATGCAATACGAGGTGTGGCTATTAAGTTCGTAGACTCGAGCCGCTACGCAAAAGCTGTGCATGCTAGGAAGATATGATGAACATATTTGGACAGCTTCAAGTCTTGTATTTTGATTGATAGGTGTCGCATGCCTGTACTGTAATTAGTTCTGTTGTGATAGCCCGACGCGCAAGACACCTTTTTTAATTTTGCCGGAATTATGATTGATATAAACGTTGAGCAACTAGTGATTATTAAATTTTACGTAAAACTTGGTAAAAGTGCTAGTGAAACTTTTTCTTTGTTAAAGACCGTGTACCAGGAGTCATGTTTGAAAAGATCAACGCTTTATAAGTGGTTTAAACGGTTTCAAGATGGTCAGGAGATGTTGAGGACGATCCACGTCCTGGTCGACCCCAAACCTCAAAAACTGACGAAAACATTGAAAAAGTTGATGTTATGATTCGTTCTGACCGTAGATTAACTCTTAGACTAATGGCTGATACACTTAAAATTGATAAAGAATGTGTGAGACAAATTTTGCACGAAAATTTCAACATGACAAAAGTTTGCGCAAAAATGGTGCCCAAGAACCTTTCAGATGAGCAAAAGGAAGTTCGCAAATCTCTCTCTACAGACGCCCTAAATCAGATCGGAAGTGACCCCAACTTCTTAAAAAGCGTCATTACATGCGATGAATCATGATTTTTTACCTATGACCCAGAAACGAAGCGCCAGTCCATGCATTGGAAGAGCCCAGATTCTCCGAGGATGAAAAAAGCTCGAATGAGCAAGTCAAAATTCAAGGCCATGATGATTGTTTTCTTTGATATCCAGGGGATAATTCACCTAGAATGGGTTCCTGAAGGCCAAACCGTCACTCAGTATTACTATCTTGAAGTTCTAACTCGCCTTCGCGAGAAAATAAGAAAGAAACGACCCGCATTGTGGAATGAGAAGTCATGGTTCCTGCACCAGGACAATGCGCCAGCACACAGGCCTCACACAAAATGACCTCCACCACTGTTTCGATCAATGGAAAATTCGCCTTGAACGTTGTAGGGATAGAGGAGGGGAGTACATTGAAGGGGATAACTGCTAAAGTTGGGTAAGTTAAACACACATCGTTTTATGGGAAGAGTTTACGAACTTAATAGCCACACCTCGTATAAAGATTTATAAATTTCAAGAAAATATTGTGTATGTATGTATCATTAATTGTTTAACCAAAACAGTAAGAGATATCAAAAAACTGATAAGAAAGGACCCCCCCCTCCCGAAACCATAGGCCTAAACAACAGAAAAAATATCAGAATTCAAAAATGTCGAACCGTTTTTGAGTTACGGCCGATTTTTCAATTTTTGATCGAATTTAGACGGTCATGGTCCGGTATCTTAAATTTTGTAGCGACAACATATTAACTCAAAGTGAGAAAGATTTAGGTGGCCTTTTTATATTGAATTTGAAATATAGTTTGCAAAAAACGGTCTAACCGTTTTCGAGTTATGGCCGTTTTTCGATTTTTGTAAGAGGAATCAGAGAATACTATTATCTTCCGATTTTTGAAAAGGAAATCATAGATTATTATTAGCACGGGAACGGCCATGCCTCTATGTCGCCAAGCTATAGGCCGTAGCGAAGAACGGGCGAAACAGTTAGTAATAATATATACCTAACTAAATAATGAATATAATAATATTTAGTTTATAAAAATCCTCTACAGCGTGGTTAATTATTTTGAAACAATCTTTATATTTTATTTAGAAATGGTATTTAGGATGTTTGTAGTCATTATGAAATATAAATTTCAATAAAATATTGTGTATCAACTACAAAAAATAAGGCGAGTCACGAGCGCTTACGTCTGTTACGACATTCTCAAGTCTACTTTTTTTTTTAATTTGGCTTAACGTCTCTTTAACATCTATTGGTCATTCAAGACGGGGGTTTTACCCTCCATTCGCTGGAAACTTGCAAACCAGCTACACACATTGATTTCAACCAGCCTGGGTTGGGCCGGAAAAAAAGAGCCAACGTGGTGTTCCCAAGCGGTCACCCATCCAAGTACTGACCACGCCCGACGTTGCTAACTTCAGTGATCTGACGAGAACTGGTATATTCAACGTTGTATGATCGTTGGACATTCTCAAGTCTACTTGAGAATGTCGTAACAGACGGAAGCGCTCGTGACTCGCCTTATTATTTGTAGTTGATACACAATATTTTATTGAGATTTATATTTCATAATGACTACAAACATCCTAAATACCATTTCTAAATTAAATATAAAGATAGTTTCAAAATAATTAACCACCCTGTAGAGTTTTTTTTTTTACCAAATATTATTATATACATACAGGGTGTCCGAAAATTACGAGACCGCATGAATATTTTTTGAACAGCTCTACGAGTATGTGGAGTTTTGAAATTTTGCATGGTATTATACCCCAAATTAAACCACCTGATGGTATGATCAATTTTACAGGGGTGGGTCCCATTTGGCTCCCCGGGGTTTCAACTTTTGTTTCTAAATACGAACCCCCATCTTGTAATACACTTTCAGGAAGACAATAGAATTAGAAGTACTTCGTAAAAAAATTTACACGACTAGCGTGTTTGGTTTCCAAATTGCGGCCATTTGAAATTTCCAAGATATGACTTCCAAGAGTGTCTAAAACTAGGCATATTATTTCTAAAAGTGGGTGAAGTGTCTAAGAATTATGTTTAAAAAGCAGGTTCCTCAACATTGGTGTCCTATGCAATCATTCAATATCCCATTGCAAAAAATTCGCCATATCTTGGAAAGTTCAAATGGCCGCCATTTTGAAACCAAACACGCTAGACGCGTAATTTTTTTTTGTTAAGTACTTCTAATTCTATTGTCTTTCTGAAAATGTATCACAAGATTGGGGTTCGTATTTAAAAAACAAAAGTTGAATCCCCTGGAGGCCCCATGAGACCCGACCCTGAAAAAATTGGTCACACCATCAGGTGGTTTAATTTGGGGTATAATAGCATGCAAAATTTCAAAACTCCACATAAAGCTGTTAAAAATTCTCAGACTTTGGGACACCTTGTATATATTTTTTTAGTTTGGCTTATATCACAAGCTGGTAGGTAATAAGTTATTATGCAACCCCACTGGAGCGTTCCTCATTCCATCTTCTTCCGTACAAGCTTAATTTGACTCAGAGAACAACAGACCACGTGACCTACAAGGCGTCCTTTCGGGGGCTATATACCCTCATGTTTATTTGCGCTCCTGGTTTCCAAATTCCACTTACCATCTGATCTACTGGGACACATTGCTTTTGCAGACATCCTGTACATTGATAAACACAAGTAACACCCTGTATATTGACAAAATGACAGCTACACAGAACTAATTGGTAAAATTGGTAAAGACCAAAGTTTACGTAGATACCCTCTGAAGATAAAATCCATTAGGGAAGGAATTGGCAGCAACAACACAATATTGATGATATCTCAATTTGAAGTAAAATCCAGGGTGGATCAATAATATTATTACCAACAAAGATAGTTTTGGTGGATCAATAATATTATTACCAACAAAGATAGTTTTGGTGGATCAATAATATTATTACCAACAAAGATACTTTTGGTGGATCAATAATATTATTATCAGCAAAGATACTTTTGGTGGATCAATAATATTGTTACCAACAAAGATACTTTTGCTGGATCAATAATATTATTACCAACAAAGATACTTTTGGTGGAACAATAATATTATTACCAATAGACTCAAATTTGGAGGACCAATAATATTATTACCAACAAAGATAATTTTGGTGGAACAATAATATTATTACCAACAGACATAACTTTGCTGGATCAATAATATTATTACCAACAAACTTACTTTTGGTGGAACTATAATATTTTTATCAACAGACTTAACTTTGGTGGATCAGTAATATTACTACCAACAAAATTACTTTTGGAGGAACAATAATATTATTACCAACAGACTTAACATTGGTGGATCAGTAATATTATTACCAACAGACTTATCTTTGGTGGAACAATAATATTATTACCAAGAGACTTAACATTGGTGGATCAGTAATATTATTACCAACAGACTTATCTTTGGTGGAACAATAATATTATTACTAACAAACTTACTTTTGGTGAATCAATAATATTATTACCAACAGAATTACTTTTGGTGGAACAATAATATTTTTACAAACAGACTAACTTTTGGTGGATCAATAATATTATTACCAACAGACTTACTTTTGGTGGATCAATAATATTATTACCAACAGACTTACTTTTGGTGGAACAATAAATTATTACCAACAAACATTCTTTTGGTGGAACAATAATATTATTACCAACGAACTTACCAAGTATAGATTAAATTAATATTTTAATTCATCAGCCAGCGTCTATGGTACGTTGAATACACCAGTTACCGTTAGATTACTGAAGTTAAGCAACGTCCAGCGTGTTTGGTCCATGTTGATGTCCACATGGGTTAACGCCCTTGTGATGCCGACTATTTTTCTCTCCCAACCCAGGCTGTTGTGTGGTCAATCAGGGTAGCTGGTTCGCAAGTTTCAAGCAAATAGAGGGTAAAACCCCCATCTCGAATGACCAATAGACGTTAAAGAGACGACAATTTTTTTAAAAAAATCTTTATTACAATTACCTATTATGTTCACAGGTGAGTGGTCCATTCAAGCTGCGCCATGTCGTTAGTTGTGCTGATCTGGTGATATATATGTGTTTCCTCAAATCCTCAAATGCTGCAAAGAGAAGGTAACTTTTTTTTAATAATAGTTTTTTGGTTTATTATTTTCAATAATGAACCTTTGGAATCGTCACGAGAAAAAAAAAAAAAATTAACCCCCCCTCAAAATTTGATATTATGCGTTTTAAGGTACGTAAAAAAAAAATCCGTTTGTCCGCCGTCCGCCGTGATGGGCACTTTTGCCACTTAACGTTGACCGAATTGGCTGAAATTTAGAATATAGGTCCCATCTGGGCTCTAATTGTGCCTCGAATCTTTTTGGGTGCAATCGAATACTCCTTGGCGATTTTCGCCGCTTTTTAGCGGTTTTTAGTATTGCTGTCTAAAAAGAGAATGGTAAGAGCTAGAGATTTGAAATTTTGTACGTATGTCATATTTGGGGTCTCAATTAGCTCCGAAATTTCTGGTTTCAATCAAATATACCGATGGCGGTTTTTACCGCTTTAAAGCGATTTTCATTAATCCTGTCTAAAAAGAGAATGGTAAGAGCTAGAGACTTTAAATTTGGTAGGTATATCAAATTTAGGGTCTAATTACGCGCCAGATTTAGAATCGTCACGAGAACCCCCCCCCCCCCCAAAAAAATACCCTCGNATGATGATGAAGGAGAAGCTACTGCATTATCCGTAAGGATTCTCAAGTATGAACAACACATGGCGAGTTGTTGCAAACCAGCCCCACGGCTGTTAACCAATAATGCTGAGATGTCTTAATGCAGAAAGCAAGAAGAATCTACTGCATTATCCGTAAGGATTCTCAAGTATCAACAACTCATGGCGAGTTGTTGCCAATCAGCCCCGCGGCTGTTAACCAACGATGATGAGATGTCTTAATGCATTATCCGTAAGGATTCTCAAGTATCAACAACTCATGGCGAGTTGTTGCAAACCAGCCCCACGTCTGTTATATTTTTACTTTTAAATATGGTTAGTGGATGTGCCAAAATGCGAGCGACGTCACCATTTTTAACGTAGACTAATCTAATCGTACCGAACAATTTTTCATTTGATTTTTGGATTCTATATTCCTTAAAACGAAAAATATCAAATTTTGTGTAAGGGTACTATTCTAAAGGTACTGTAAAATATATAGGTAAACGTAGAATTCCTTTGTGATAAGTCCTAACGGCCTTTCACAATTTTTGTGGGAATCACAGCATTACTGAAAGTCTACTGTACTAATAATCACTCCAATCTTCTGATCTTTTTACTCTGGTAAAGCCGCCACATTAATTATTTTATATTATTTTATATTTATATAAAAAAAAATCCATTATTGTCCCTATCTATAAAAAAGGAGTTCACGCTGTCGAACATTTTAAGAGCTTGCCAGGTATTTTATCCGGGTCCCTCAAGTGCATTGACAGTGTGATACGCACGCACCAGGAGGACGACGTTTAGTATCGCGCCGGTTTATTAATGAAAATTTAATAAACAACCATAAAGATTTGTAAGAATGTCACCAAAGAGATTTTTAAAAATGGCGATGGAATAATGTTTAAAGTCACATTGTGAAGAAAAAAAAAAAAAAAAATACCCCCCTCCCTTAAAAATTTGATATTTTACGTTTCAAGGTACGCGGAATCCAAAAATCAAAGAAAAAAAAATCCGTTTGTCCACCGCACGCCATGATCGGCACTTTTGCCACTTAGTGTTGAACGATTTAAATGAAATTATATAGTCCCATCTGGGCTCTAATTGTGTCCAAAACGCTTGGTTGCTATCGAATACACCCTTGGCCGTTTTTTTTTTTTTTAGCTTTTTAGCGGTTATTAATTATTGCTGTCTAAAAAGAGAATTGTAAGAGCCAGAGATTAGACATTCATTTGCTATGTATGTCATATTTGGGGTTTCACTGCGCCCCAGAATTGGAAAAAAAAATACCCCCACTCAATTTTTTTTGGGTGGTTTATTTTTGAGCCAGAAAAATAATAAACCCATCTGTTTATTATTTTACTGGCTCAGAGTTTTTTTTCATCACGAGGGCGCGAACCCACGTGGACATCCACAATGGTACAACCTCGCTGAACGTTGCTTAACTTCAGTGATCTGAGGGAACGTGCCATGGACGTTAACCCTAGGATTGCCAAGCTCTATTCAATTACGTGCATTGCTACTGATCATTCCAGTGGTAACTATTCTCAAGATATTCATAACTTACTTCTGGTGTGTGATAATGGTGATTCTACAATTATTACAAGTACTTGTAAGTTGCCTTGATAAATGATGGATCGTAAATCAGATACCTATACAAAAGCATAGTACAAGTACTTAGTGTTATACAGGGGATAGCAGACATTGCGTCACTTGAACGTGCAAACTGAATGTCTTTTGAGAAAATATCGTTCAAAAATATGATTTAGCGGAAACATTATTTTGGTTTATTACATTCAATAATGAACCTTTGGAATCGTCACGGATAAAAAAAAATAACCCCCCCCCTCAAAATTGGATATTATACGTTTCAAGGTATTAAGTAGAATCCAAAAATACGTTTGTCCACCGTACGCCGTAATGGCACTTTTACCACTTAGCGTTGACCGATTTGGATGGTATATAGGTCCCATCTGGGATCTAATTGTGCTTGGCGATTTTTGCCGTTTTTTTTTCTCTTTTCATTATTGTTGTCTAAAAGGAGAATGGTAAGAGCCAGAAACTTCAAATTTAGTAGGTATGTTAAATTTAGGGTCTAATTACGCCCCAGATTTGGAATCGTCACGAGACCCCCCTCAATTTTTTTTTGCGTTTTAGCAATATTTTCCATCATAGTATATAAAAATATGTATGTTCTAAGCCTTCTAAGGGATGATATTGAAGCCAACTTTGGGCGCGGGTACTTTATACAATGCATGTAACCAATACATTGATTGTCTAAAGCTACCATAAATTGTCTAAAGTGTCTAATATGTCTAATTATGTACCACATGCAAGAAATAAGTATATGTAAACACTGTCAAAAGACATTTGTCTGTGTGGGATGTCAGAAAGGACAAAGTTCTGGTTCAGAATAGATTTCCTAGGGTCTAGCTATTTTTTTTTTATTCTTATTTACATTATTTTATTCCTGGGATTTAATTTTATTTTTTATGTAAGATAATAATTGATTTAGTTTATATTTTTTTAGTTTATAATAAAGTAATAGCGACTTATTGTAATAAAAAAAATCNTTTGCCCCCCCCCCCCCCTTTGGCAATGCACGTAATTGAATAGAGCTTGGCAATCCTAGGGATAACATTACTGGAAACTTACTGATAGTTTTTGGGCCATATCGAGACAACAAATAATGACCACTTTGTGAATTTTACATTTCATATGCTTACCATGTAGGTAGACCGTTCATATCACACTATATGTCATGTCGCACTATAAAACTATATTTCAATCAGTTCCAAATATTTGGAACTGATTCATTCACTCAATAGTGGCATCATCGTATCCGATGGTAGCCAGATGTATGAGACAGCAGCTCTAGATAAGTTGTAGTATACTGCTTATGTTTTTAATTGTCATCCGTTCTTGGAGGCTGATAATTGACATGGGCCCCCAGAACCATGACAATCGCTCAGTGAAGTTCGGCGTACGGAATCATCCGTATTTGTACAGAAATTCTGACCTGGGTACGGCATACGGAAAGAAGTCTAATCCGTTCGCGAAATGTACGGAAAACTAAGGAATCTGGTGCCTAGAAACTGGGACTTGAACCCAAACCGCCTAATTACAAGTCTACTGTGTTTACCACTCGGCCACTGAGATTGGTCAACCTATAATAATAGTTGACTAAAACGCTTTCTACGACTAAAATTCGTTCTACTCATGCGCGCGCATGTACAGAAACGGATTTTGGTCCGACTTTTATTTACCATAATACCTAGTGAGTTTACGCATAATAACGAAAAAAAAAAAAACTTTCTGAACGAAAGAGACCACTAGAAACGTATAATTGTGTTTTCGCGTTAACGATTTTTTTTTTTTTTTCATTGTAATACTTACTAATATTTCGTGGAAACTTAGACGTTAACTATTAAATAAATTAAATTTAAACAAAACGCTTACGGAAAACACTATTCATTTTAATTTATGAAGAAACTAGTTTCCAATCATTCGATTCATCATCAGTCTAGTCGAGTTTAAAGATGGAAGAGACTCGACTAGACTGATGATGAATCGAATGATTCGAAACTAGTTTCTTCATAAATTAAAATGAATAGTGTTTTTGGTGTTTGGTTTAAATTTAACTTAGAAGTTGTCCAAAAACTGTGAATAGCTGGTGGGTTATACAATTTGCAGTGTCTTAAAGCATGTACGGAAATGTCATCAAAAATATGGAAATTTTTACTATTGGGTACGGAATTGCTCACTTCCGAACATCACTGCAATATAATTACGTCAGATAATGATATTAATATAGAGTTGCTTTCTGCGTTATTTTACACCATCAGCTCAGGTGGTCTCGGCCCGTGAGGATGTCACCCTCAAATATTTGGAACTAATTATTTGATGAATATTTGTTGAATTTGTATGTTTGATATATGTATATTTTGTGCCCTATCAGAATCCACTTTCAAAATTTGCTCCTTCCTACGCATAGGTATACGGAAAAAGTGGTCGGAGCCGACGATTGTCCGCTATATGACCATTTGGTAATTTTATGATGTCTGACCTCAAAATTATTAATTTTATATTGGGAGATTTAATTGTTAATTAATTTTATTGCCCAAACAGAGGCTCTGCGTTGTATTTGGGGGTGATAGGGCAGGTTTTTGTCTAATCCCCTCCCTAGCACCTACACACAAAACGGTTATTCGGAAGAAAAATGATACTAATATAAAGATACAAAGCATTTATGCTCTCAGAGCGTACCTAGCATCTCCATTTTTCTAATTTGATTTTTAGTTTGTATTTAAGTCGTAGCGCTGATTTGTCACTCTGTAGCAATTTTCAATTTGCATGCTCCCGACGTCAAAATCTTCCATTTTTGGTAAGTAATTGAATTAGAATGTACTTTTTGAGACTCATTTGATTACGACTCTTTGAAGAGTCGACTCATTTCAAAAAGTTGATTCGACTCGTGAGTGAGTCGAGAGTCCTGAGTCGACTCATGGATGACTAGCCCATCCCTTTAAATAATGCATTTTCGAACTTTGTCTTCAGGATTGGATTCAGGATACGAACTAAATTTACAGGGTAGGTAATAAATCAAAATGGCTACATCAAAGTTTATGAAGATTCGAGAGTACAAAAAATCAAACGTACAAAGAAAAAACTCTGCCAATGTGATAGGTATATGGGTTTATTATTTTACTGGCTTAAAAAATTACCCCCCCCCCTCAAAAAATGTGTGGCGTAATGAGACCCTTAATTTGACATACATGCCATATT
Source organism: Pachypsylla venusta (assembly GCA_012654025.1). Lineage (NCBI taxonomy): Eukaryota > Metazoa > Arthropoda > Insecta > Hemiptera > Aphalaridae > Pachypsylla > Pachypsylla venusta. The sequence continues at coordinate 630,961 of CM022881.1, forward strand.
TCATGACTCTGGCTCTTACCATTCTCTTTTTAGACAGCACTACCATCCCCGATCGCGGCTTCGCTCTCGCATATTTGAAATGAAGTCACATTTTTATATACATGTACCATGCTATCCCTCTCGCTCAAATGTATTTCTTATGGGGATTGTTTACTTTTCGCGATTTCTACCCCTTAAAATTAAAATTTTGCAAAATCCTTTCTTAGTGCACACTTAAATGGTGCAACGAAGGTCCCTGCCAAATTTCAAGTCTGTAGCATTAATAGTTTCGGCTCTACGTTGATCAGTCACTCAGGACATTGTCTTTTATATATAAAGATTAATAAAAACCGCTAAAAAGCGGTAAAAACGTCCCGCGGTATATTTGATTGCAGCCAAAAGTGTCGAAGCTTACTGAGACTTCAAATGTGACATACATATACATACCCCCTCCCCTTCCAAAAAAAAAAAAAAATGGGGCGTAATTAGACCCTAAATTTAACATACATACCATATTATTTCAAATATCTAGCTATATTTCATTTCAAATTCTCTTGTTAGACGGCAATAATTAAAAACCGCTAAAAAGCGGAAAAAAACGCCAAGAGTGTATGCAATTGCACGCAAAAGTTTCGGGGAAAAATTAGAGCCCAGATGGGATTATAATTTCATCTAAATTGGTCAACGTTAAGTGGCATAAGTGCCCGTCACGGCGTACGGCGGACATATACCACATGTGATATTCCGCACTTAACCCTAGGATTGCCAAGCTCTATTCAATTACGTGCATTGCCAAGGGGGGGGGGGTACAAAGTACCCGCAAACAAAATAAAGGATAAAATGATTTACAATATGTCGCTATTACTTTATTATAAACTAAATAAATATAAACTAAATCAATTATTATCTTACATAAAAATAAAATTAAATCCCAAGAATAAAATAATGTAAATGAAAATAAAAAAAAAAATCGCTAGACCCTAGGAAATCTATTCTGAACCAGAACTTTGTCCTTCCTGACATCCCACACAGACAAATGTCTTTTGACAGTGTTTACACACACTTATTTCTTGCATGTGGTACATAATTAGACATTTTAGACACTTTAGACAATTTATGGTAGCTTTTAATGGTAGCTTTAGACAATCAATGTATTGGTTACATGCATTGTATAAAGTACCCGCGCCCAAAGTTTGGCTTCAATATCATCCCTTAGAAGGCTTAGAACATACATATTTTTATATACCATGATGGAAAATATTGTTTGTGACAATTATTAAAGGTCTCATTAAAATAAGTATCATAAATGATTACTATAAGCTTATTGCCAAAACGCGGGTACTTTGTACCCCCCCTTGGCAATGCTAGGGTTAAATCGGAGAGTATAAATAATTTTATTATACTACAGGTTGATATAATTTTTATGTTCAAAATATTTTTTCTTAATAAAGTTATAACAAGATTAAAACTTAATAGAAAGATTTTTTTCAATTCTAAATTGGTTTTTTTTTTTTTTTTTTTTTTTTTTTTTTTTTTTTTTTTTTGTGACGATTCCAAAAAGTTCATTATTGAATATGATAAATCAAAATTACTCCCCTCAAAATTTGTATTTTACGTTTCAAGGTACCCCCCTGGTAATTGCACTTCTCCACGAGAATATATTCTTAAAATATGTTATAGTAGCCTGTAAATACCATCGGATTCGATGTTGATGATGATTATTTGTTCTGAAATATTAACTGTATTTCAGAAAACTATTTACCATGGATAACAAACAAGTTTATGACTCGAGATGTCTGGCACGGAGATATAAGTGGTTAGGGGTACGTCACCCATCAGACTGGTAGATAAAGCCTCATTTACAATACCCGAGCATTCGTTCGAGGCTCAGGCAGTGTAAACTGTCGTCACAAGCCAATCATGTTCGAAGAAAATGCTCGTTCGTGCTCGATCCTGATCCACGCGATGTCGGTTTTCTGGCGAATCATCGAAGGTATACTCGTTCGCCGCTCGCTTTGTAATGTAAACACCCCGGGATTCGTCGAACAGTGTTCTATGAATCTAGTTCTCGCCGAATCTAGTTCTCGCCTAGCTGTTGAAGGATACACGTCTCCTATTTTGTGTGTGGTGTTGTTGCTTTTTAGTATTTGACTGATGGAGTGGGAGAATGAAAAGTGCCTTTTGTTAATTTCTCTGTATGCGGAGCACCCTGAGCTGTGGCAGCCAGACCATAAATTTTATTTTATTCTGAATAGCCCACCGTTATCCTCCTTCAAATTCTTCAGCAATTGGGAGTAATTTCTTTTCTTTAAACATGACGACTCCCACATGCGACGCCTTTTCCTTTTTCGCTATTCCTCCTATAGATGGTCTAGACTGAAGATAACCGCCGCGGAAACCGCAATTTTGGATAGCGCGGTTGCCATCTGTTCGCTGCGAAATGCTCGAGCAGTGTGAACAGAGGGCTCGTTTGTGTTCGTGCTCGTTGAAAACTGGCGAGCAACGATCACGAATTCTCGATGCTCGGCAATGTTCGGGCAGTGTAAACGCCCCTTAAGAATTCGTACGGACTTACAAAAGATTTGCTATCACATACCAGCAGGGTTGCTACTTTGGGGTTCTCCGTTTATTTTGGAGTTTTATTTAGCTCCTAGGGTGGGAAAGAATTTTCAGCTCCTATCTTGTTTTTTTTTGGGGGGGGGGGAAGGAGAATTTTTAATTGGTATATTTTTTTTGATCTGTATATATTTTCTTGTCATTATGTTATGTTTGTGGGCATCACAGTATTACAAGTGTACCGGCTGCAACCGCAATAAAGCGGCAGCAACTCCAAAATAAAACCTGGGAATTTCGTGCACTTAATTTAACGTCTTTCGACGAAGCAAGATTCAGATGGAAGAATTAATAAAGACGAAAGTTTGGAAATAAAAATAATATTCCTCCAAAACGGCTTAACCGATTTTAGTGAAATTTTGTATGTACATTCTGTAGGTCTGCGAATAGGTTTTTATACAGGGAGTCCACAAAGTCTCACCCCCACCCCCCCGTATCTCGAGAATGCAAGTTCATTACAGATAACCAGAGCTCTCTAGGATCTACCGTTCACGAATTACAAGGTGGAACATGTTACCCATTCCCTTTGCTGCCGCACCGAAATGGTAGCTAAAAATGCCTAGAAATAAGTTTTTATGATCCCAAATAAGTAATTTAGTAAAAAAGATGGTTATCCCGCTCACTTTGACCGCAGAAATCAAGCCTTCTTAGACCAAACCTATCCAGCTGTTTTGAAAATTTTGGTCTAAGAAAGCTCGAACTCTGCGGTCGAAGTGTGCGGTACAACCATCTTGTTGGAACACTATTTTTTACTAAAACAATATTAAGTAGAACAAAGAATTCAAGTTATACATCATCCAATGTCGAAATGTTATAGCGATATGACAAGGGAACTTAAACAATATTAATTAGAACAAAGAATTCAAGTTATACATCATCCGATGTCGAAATGTTATAGCGACATGACAAAGGAACTTAAACAATATTAAGTAGAACAAAGAATTCAAGTTATACATCATCCGATGTCGAAATGTTATAGCGACATGCCAAGGGAACTTAAACAATATTAAGTAGAACAAAGAAATCAAGTTATACATCATCCGATGTCGAAATGTTATAGCGATATGCCAAGGGAACTTAGACAATATTAATTGTTTAGAGTTAATACGAAAGCCGGGAATGATTCTAACGGTCGATATGAAGTAAGAACTTCAGATTGAGCGTCTATTAAAAACAATTCTACATTCTGACATTCGACGATCAACAACTTAACAATTTTATAAATTATTCCAATAAAGACCAATTTCGTAAATTATAATCATTAGTAATTTTCAACATTAACATCTTGTTGTTCTCATTTCTATTATAGTGTTCTCTCTCAGGTTGAGGTCTATCTTTTGTAATTTTCAACATTAACATCTTGTTTTTCTCATTTCTATTATAGTTTTCTCTCCCAGGTTGGGGTCTATCTTAAAAAGGAGTTTATAGTAAACTAGCTGTTTTCCCGTGCTTCGCTACGGTTACAAAATTAATCAACTCAATTTTAGATTTCTGGTGGAACCGACCCCCAGAGTGAGCACCGCTCCTATTTAGAAAATTCAATATTTTACTCAAAGATATTATACATTTTGCATTGCGGAACACCTTCTTTTAAAATTTCAGCTTCCTCGATTATCCCGAAGTGATACGTCTTAACTATGGGTTTTTGGTGGAACCGACCCCCAGAGTGAGCACCACTTCCCAGTTAGAAAATTCAATATTTTATTCGAGGATATGACTTTTTGTACTTCGGAACATCTTTGTATTAAATTTCATCTTTCTCGCTCATCCCGAAGTGGTACTTCTCAATTCGGATTTTTTTGGTGGTGAAAACCGTCCATAAATCGGATAGAAACCGGAAATTTTCAAATATTATATTTTTTATGGGATCCTTATATACAATTTTGGGGGGTCTATTCTCGGTCATTTTTCGTTATCTCTTTTAGTTTGCCCAGAAAGAAATTGCAAATAGACCCGCTAAATAGCGTCATTTTTGGCGGTAACTTGCTCCCACTTGAACTTTAAATTTTTTCCTTTCTTATTACGCACCTACATGCTAAAAGAGACCTTTGTGCCAAGTTTCAAGTCTCTACGTTTAACCATCGTGGAGCTACGTTGATTATCAGTCAGTATATCAACTGAGTTTTGCGTTTTATAAGTATAGATCTGAAACGGATAGACGGGGAACAAACTTTTTCACACCAAATTGTTGTTGCTGTTTCTGTGGGTGAGTCAATATAGTATTTGCGGTGGAACAAATTCCTATTTAACAGAAAAAGGGTTACCTAAATCGGACACCATGATATAGCGGCCACTTTCGGTAACAATTTCGAGTTTTCCCTGCGGCATGAGTTCTAGAAACCGGATTGAGACAGTTGAGGTATATATTTGATCGAATATTGTATGTTTCAAAAAAAAAATTCAAATCGGTATAGCTGATTTTTTGAAAATCGACACTCTGGTGCAGAGCCGGTTTTTTGTCCTATAATGGGACATAAGTTACAAGAGGACAGTGACGAGGATTAAAATTATGGCTATAGCCCTGTCCACTTTTACTAACTGAAGTGATTTATATCTAACCATCACCTTGACGATAGTTAGCTCTAAAGAGAGTGTTTTACTCAGAAAATTAAGAAAGATACAGAAATTTTACAATAATTCAATATTTTGGTTTATTATTTTCAATAATGAACCTTTGGATTTGACCTCAAAATTTGATATTATACGTTTCAAGGTACGTAGAATCCAAAAATCGAATAAAAAAAAAAAATCCATTTGTCCGCCGTACGCCGCAGGCCGTGATGGGCAATTTTGCCACATAGCGTTGACCGATTTGGATGAAATTTTGTATATAGGTCCCATCAGGGCTCTATTTTGGGTACAATCGAATACAACCTTGGCGATTTTTGCCTAAAAGGACTGTCTAAAAGGAGAATGGTAAGAGTTAGAGATTTGAAATTTTGTATGTATGTCATATTTGGGGTCTCAGCTAGCTCCGAAACTTTTGGGTTCAATCAAATATACCACTGGCGGTTTTTACCGCTTTAAAGCGATTTCATTAATCTTGTCTAAAAAGAGAATGGTAAGAGCCAGAGACTTCAAATTTGGTAGGTATGTCAAATTGGTATCGTTGTGAGAACCTCCCCCCCATTTTTTGGGGGTGCGCCCCATTTTTTTGCCAGAAAAATAATAAACCCAGGAGGTATCACATTGACAGTGTTTTTTCTTGATTATTTTTTTTTTCTTTTTGATTAATTCATTATTATTGTTGGGACCATCCTATCCTTTATCCTTCCCTTTGACATTACTTACGACCATAATAATATGATAGCCATTATCACATCTAATGTAACAACGAGTGCAATCTTCAAATCAGCTGATGGCCATCTTCATATTATCGGAAATGAAACCACAACGAGAGAAGCTAATAATCTTTCAACGGAACAACAAGTGCAAGTGAGTCATTCATTCAGTATCTTTAATCAGTGTATCTATCTCTCATATCTTTAACAAGTGCATTTTAATCAATTATCAAGAGAATATAAACAGAACAAGACTGAAAACTAACTTCCTCCTACAATTATTACCTAACTTATTTTAAGTTATCCATTTTAACTCATTATTATAACATTTATCATTGGTTTTGGAGGGTGGGTGAGTATTGTCTGGATGATTATTTCCAGAGTACAATAATGACAATTTTTTTTTTCTTTCTTTTTTTTCAGGAACTTACTAATGACATATTTCTTTTACAGATTTTACTTCCTGGTCTCTGAGTAATATCTCTTATTATAATTCGTCAGAGGTTAAAGAAACCTCTGAAACACAATAAATAATAGGTCGACAACTTATTTCGAGTAAAATTTCAAAATTGACAACAAAAACGGACGCCATCTTGAATTTTTAGGCCACTTCCGCCTGTCCGTTTTTTCGTAATTTTTTTTCTTGTCAATAAGTACACCTGGTACTATTAACTATTAAATAAATTAAATTTAAACAAAACACTTACCAAAAACACTATTTATATTAATTTATGAAGAAACTAGTTTCGAATTATTCGATTCATCATCAGTTGAGTCAACTTCCATCTTTAGACTCGACTAGACTGATGATGAATCGAATGATTCGAAACTAGTTTCTTTATAAATAATTATAAATAGTGTTTTTAGTCAACTTCCATCTT
>CM022881.1:639036-651468 GCA_012654025.1 Pachypsylla venusta
TAAAGTACCCGCGCCCAAAGTTTGGCTTCAATATCATCCCTTAGAAGGCTTAGAACATACATATTTTTATATACTATGATGGAAAATATTGTTTGTGACAATTATTAGAGGTCTCATTAAAATAAGTATCATAGTTTGATTACTAAGAGCTTTTTGCTAAAACGCGGGTACTTTGTACCGCCCCCCCTTGGCATTGCTAGGGTTAAGATTATGTTAATTTTGGGATGATTTCAGCCGGTATTTTGTTTGAAGTAGGAAAATGAAAGCCTAAGATTTTTTCTTGTGCCTACCACCTACATGTTGAGAATTAGTTTTTCATGTAGAATTAGTTTTTCATGTAAATTCAAAGTGTTTTTTCTTTACTACGTCGAGTGTAATAATTTAAGTAGGTATTAGACATGGCTCATCAATTTACTACAGAAGAATTTACGGACATACCTACTACCTAGGTACATACCTACTACCTACCTACGTTTTTTTCCTTTTTTTTTTAATAGAGGCGTGAGATCCCTTATGAAACACTTTCGCCCTTTTTGTTTATAGAGTTGACCCCCCTAAAATGGTCCATATAACACGTGGTTAAAATAAAGGCACACTTTTCTGAACGAACCCTGTATATATATATACACCTATATAAACTTTTTGTATGTGGTTGTAGAATTAGGCCAAGAAAGAAGGATTTTCCTTGTGAAATCCACACAAAATCAAAACAATATTCCTTAATAATAATAACTAGCAGAATACACCCGCTTCGCTTGGCGCCTTAGAGGCATGGCCGTTTATAGTTTCAACCCCTTTTTTCTATGTCCTTTCCTAAATTTTAGTCTATCTCCATACCAAATTTCATCAAAATCGGTTCAGTANATGTGTATGCTCTGATCGCGTTTAAACGGTTGTACCTCGGTGATATGATTATTAATGTGGGAGTCAGATTTATTATCATATTTCTCTCATCTTCTCGAAACGAAGTTCGGGTACTCAGCTAGTGGATAATAAATAAATAAATAATAAATTCTGTTTCTTTGTGTTATTATGTCACAACTTTGGTGCTCACTGCAGCATTGTAGGATTTTCCCAATATCAATCACTATCCAATTAATTTGAATTTTGCTACAAGACTGGCACTGGGTAGATATGGACATTTAACTTCACAGGCCTCACGAGGCTGAGACGGCCCCGAAAACACCCAAAACACAGTGACAAAATGTTTGCTCCCGCCAGGATTCGAACCTGGGTTTCTCGAGTACAAGACGAGTGCAGTGACCACTAGGAGCTGGCTAAATGTTGTTTTTCTTTTTTGACACTTGGGTCTATACTGGTCCATTATTAACCCGTGAGTGATCCTCTATAGGGAATTTTTCTCACCCTATCGGCAAAAACGCAATAATTTGGTAATTATTGGCTCCAACTTGTCGGGTCTCTCAGTAGCTGTTCAAAATATGTTTTACTTTTTGCTCACAAAAAATTGCCGACAAACATTGCGTTTCAATTGCCTGAGGCATTCGGAAAGCCGAAGACGCGGACCGCGGTGATAATTTTTCTCACTTGGCGACCAGTCGCGTCGTAATTTTTCCGTCGAAATTTCTGAAATTTCTCGTCTTCTCTTTTTGTGGCTATTTATTTAATTACATATTAATGTAAACATAATAACGACCTAAATAATTAATTATTTAGTTACATTCCATAAAATAATATAAGAAAAAAAAGTGCCAAAATAGGGGATCGAACTGGGTACTATTGGAAAATAAACTTGCTGAAATCACTTCAAATATAGATCAAAGAAGATTTTGAACAAATTCTTTGAAAAAAAATCAGTTATTTTCTTAGAACACACACCAGGGTGAGAAAAAATCTCTATAGTGGACCGTTCATGTTCTGCGGCGGAAGGGGACTCATGGGTTAACTTTTAAATAAATTAAAAAAAAACAAAACACTTACCAAAAACGCTATTTATCTTAATTTCGAATTAATTAATCTTAATTTTGAATTAAGATAAATAAGAATTAAGATAAAAAGAAACTAGTTTCGAATCATTCGATTCATCATCAGTCTAGTCGAGTCTAAAGATGGAAGTTGTCATCAGTCTAGTCGAGTCGAAAGATGGAAGTTGTCATCAGTCTAGTCGAGTCGAAAGATGGAAGTTGTCAACTTCCATCCTTCGACTCGACTAGACTGATGATGAATCGAATGATTCGAAACTAGATTCTTCATAAATAATTATAAATAGTGTTTTTGTTAAGTGTTTTGTTTTAATTTATTTTAAAGTTAATATTTCTTAACACTTCTAATTAACATGTTATTAAATGGTCCCTAATTCTCTTACTATGTATGAATGTCTGATGTTCTCCGGAGATATCATCAATTGAACTTTTATCTCAGCATGTCACAGACAAGCTCGATTGTGTTCGGGTCCAAACCGATTGAGAGTTTCATTTATTTTATAGATGGTCTACATACCTACAGGGTGTGTCAATGGTCTACATACCTACAGGGTGTGTCAATGGTCTACATACCTACAGGGTGTGTCAATGGTCTAGATACCTACAGGGTGTGTCAATGGTCTACATACCTACAGGGTGTGTCAATGGTCTAGATACCTACAGGGTGTGTCAATGGTCTAGATACCCACGGGGTGTGTCAATGGTCTAGATACCTACAGGGTGTGTCAATGGTCTAGATACCCACGAGGTGTGTCAATGGTCTAGATACCTGCAGATATACATACTGTATTTCAAGGGTCTACATACAGGGTGTGTCAATGGTCTACATACCTACAGGGTGTGTCAATGGTCTACATACCTACAGGGTGTGTCAATGGTCTAGATACCTACAGGGTGTGTCAATGGTCTAGATACCCACGGGGTGTGTCAATGGTCTAGATACCTGCAGGGTGGGTCAATTGTCTACATACCTACAGGGTGTGTAAATGGTCTACATACCTACAGGGTGTGTCAATGGTCTAGATACCCACAGGGTGTGTCAATGGTCTGGATACCTGCAGGTCTACATACTGTATTTCAAGGGTCTACATACAGGGTGTGTCAATGGTCTACATACTATCTACAGGATGTGTCAATGTTCTATATGCAGTGTGTGTCAATGGTCTACATACGGGGTGTGTCAATGGTCTACATACAGTGTGTGTCAGTGGTCTACATAGAGTGTGTGTCAATGGTCTACATACGGGGTGTGTCAATGGTCTACATACAGTGTGTGTCAATGGTCTACATACGGGGTGTGTCAATGGTCTACATACAGTGTGTGTCAATGGTCTACATGCAGTGTGTGTCAATGGTCTACATACCTACAAGGTGTGTGAATAGCCTACATACAGAGTGTGTCAATGGTCTACATGCAATGTGTGTCAATAGTCTACATACGGGGTGTGTCAATGGTCTACATACAGTGTGTGTCAATGGTCTACATACTTACATGGTGTGTCAATGGCTTACATACAGGGTGTGTCAATAGTCTGCATACAGGGTGTGTCAATGGTCTACATACCTACAGGGTGTGGCAATGGTCTACATACAGTGTGTGTCAATGGTCTAAATACCTACAGGGTGTGTCTATGGCTTACATACAGGGTGTGTCAATAGTCTACATGCAGGGTGTGTCAATGGTCTATATTGAGAACAGTTTAACTATGGTCCCCCACTTGGTTCACAATTTTTTTGATACTTTTTGGGGGATGACCCTAGGGAGATCAAATTTGAAATCTTATATTTTTAATACATTTTCAAAAGATGCAAGAAATCCCGGATTTATTTGAATTTAAAAAGTTGAATTTGGTGAATGTTCATAAATATTTCATTGAGACACCCTGTACCCGGTGTCCCATTTTAAACGGCCATCTCAATTTATTCCGAAACCGTTGGAGTAACAAAAAAATTATTCTGACCGAATGTTCATAAAAAAGAGCGGGACGTATTATGATGACCTTGACTGACTTGTCAAGGTCATCATAATGACCTTGACAAGGTCATTATGATGACCTTCATCAGACCTCAAGGTCAGATGAAGGTCAACTTCATTTTCTTAAATGAGACGACCTGAATTTTATTACATTTTCGGATTCTCCATTTAATTGTACGTACATTTGACTATTCACTTCATGTTTTCGTTGAAATTGTTTTTTTGTCAATTTTGGAAATGTTTTTTGGTCTGACATACCCGTGTGGCATATTGAAATGCATTGCAAGAGTGATTTTTTTTTTATAAAATGAATATACAAGTGAAAAAAGGAAACCATCGTATAGGAAATGGCGAGAGTTTTCATTCAATATGCCACACTGATATGTCAGACGAAAAAACATTCCCAAAATTTTGCGCAAAAAAGTTTAATAAGAACATGAAGTGAATAGTCAAATGAACGTAGAATTAAATGGGGAATACGAAAATGTAATAAAATTCAGGTCGTCTCATTTAAGAAAATGAAGTCGACCTTGAAGGAGAAGCTTGACAAGTCAGCCAAGGTAATCATAATACGCCCCCCTCTTTTTTATGTACATTCGGTCTGAAGATTTTTTTTTTTTCACTCCAACGGTTTCGTAATAAATTGAGATGGCCGTTTAAAATGGGACACCCTGTATAGGTAAGTCATATTCATAAATATTTCATTGAGACACCCCGTATAGGTAAGTAATATTCATAAATATTTCATTGAGACACCCTGTATAGGTAAGTCCATGGTCATAAATATTTCAATCTAAATATTGATACATAAATATTATGAATCAATAGGTGCCACCCATGACGCGTTTTATCGCTCTATTTCAGTAACAAAAAAAAGAAATATATTTTGCATGAGATACCTATAATAGTTTCACAACGCTATTATGCCTAGTAATAGAATATGTACATTCTTCGGAAGCGAACACACGCTGAAGGCTTTCAATTTGGTTTTTCGCTTGAGATCGCCTGAAGTAGCGTCAGCTCCGTGGCGGATACAGAAATATATTTTGCATGAGATAATAGTTTCACAACGCTATTATGCCTAGTAATAGAATATGTACATTCTTTGGAAGCGAACACACGCTGAAGGCTTTCAATTTGGTTTGTCGCTTGAGATCGCCTGAAGTAGCGTCAGCTCAGTGGCGGATACAGAAATATATTTTGCATGAGATACCTATAATAGTTTCACAACGCTATTATGCCTAGTAATAGAATATGTACATTCTTTGGAAGCGAATACACGCTGAAGGCTTTCAATTTGGTTTGTCGCTTGAGATCGCCTGAAGTAGCGTCAGCTCAGTGGCGGATACAGAAATATATTTGAGAGAGAGGCGCTTGGTCCTATCTGGGCTCTAATTGTGCCCCGAATCTTTTGGGTGCAATCGAATACACCCTCGGCTGCGTTTTCCGCTTTGTAGCGGTTTTTATTTATTGCCGCCTAAAAGCTAGAATGGTAAGAACTAGAGATTTGATGTATGGTATGTACAAATGTTAAATTTAAGTTTTTTTTTTTTTTAATTTGGCTTAAAGTCTCTTTAAGACCGGCCATGCACGCACCGATAAGCCTGTGCAGACTTGTCTACAGACTTGTCTGCGCAGGTAAGTCTGTCGTGTATGGCAGGATCAATAGATTTCGATATCTGCACAGATCTGAAGATCGGAGACAAAATCTGTGCAGTTCCTGCCATACACGACAGACTTGTCTGCGCAGGTAAGTCTGTGCAGACAAGTCTGCACAGACCTATCGGTGCGTGTATGGCCGGCCTAACATCTATTGGTCATTCAAGACGGGGGTTGCACCCTCCATTCGGTGGAAACTAGCAAACCAGATACCCACATTGACCTCACCCAGCCTGGATTCGACCGGAAAAATAACCTGCATCACGAGGGTGCGAACCCACGTGGACACCCACATGGAAGAACCTCACTGGATGTTGCTTAACTTCAGTAATCGAACGAAAACTGCTGTATTTAACGTACAATAGACGCTGGCTGAAGTTTAAATTAAATATAGGCATACAACACCATAACTAGTAAGTGAGCCATTAGGGAACAAGTAATATGAGTTGCAAGCTAAATTTACCTTCTCAAAGTTCGAATTTACATTTTTAATTCTTGAGGGGTGGGGGGGCGATCGCCCCATTGCGAAAAGAAATGGGGAATTATTTTGAAGTATGATTTATTGAACATATGAAAAGAAATGGGGAATTATTTTGATGTATGATTTATTGAACATATGAATAGAAATGGGGAATTATTTTGAAGTATGATTTATTGAACTTATGAAAAGAAATGGGGAATTATTTTGATGTATGATTTATTGAACATATGAATAGAAATGGGGAATTATTTTGATGTATGATTTATTCAACATATGAAAAGAAATGGGGAATTATTTTGATGTATGATTTATTGAATATATAAAAAGGAATGAGGAATTATTTTGATGTATGATTTATTGAATATATGAAAAGAACTGGGGAATTATTTTGATGTATGATTTATTGAACATATGAAAAGAAATGGGGAATTATTTTGATGTATGATTTATTGAACATATGAAAAGAAATGGGGAATTATTTTGATGTATGATTTATTAAACATATGAAAAGAAATGGGGGAATAATTTTTCCCCTTTTCTAGAACCGATTGATTAGAGAGTGAGTAACATATCGATTTTTTAAAAGAATGAAATATTTTTTTCAGTCACAATCTCATAAATGGAGAACTATTAACGAGTGCTTACCCATTTTTAAGATGTGTGTCTTGCTCCCTTGATATTTTTAAACAAAAAATTAACCGTGAGACGCTACTGTGTTATATTTTGTATTATGTTTTGAAATTTGTATTGGAATAGGCACAGGGTTCGCACACTCGATGATGTATGTCAATCTACAGCAGATGGTTTATTACTTGAGTCTTAATGATGTTCACTCCAGGAGTTGGTTCTTATACAGCGTGTCCCAAATCACCTGAATATCTTTTGAACGACTTTATGTGGAGTTTTGAAATTTTGCATGTTATTATATCCTAAATTAAACCACCTGCTGTTATAACCAATTTTTCAGGTGCGGCTGCCATGTGACACCCAGAGTGTCCAACTTTTGTTTTTTAAATACGAACCCCCATCTTGTGATACATTTTCAGAAAGACAATAAACTTGGAAACACTCTGCAAAAAATTTCACACATTTAGCGTTTTTGGTTTTAAAATGCCGGCCATTTAAATTTCCAAGACTTGACTTCCAAGAGTGTCTAAAACTAGGCGAATTATTTGCAATGGGATATTGAATGATTCCATAGGACACCAATGTTGAGGAAACTGTTTTTTTTTGGCATAATTTTTNTTTTTTTTTTTTTTTTTTTTTTTTTTTTTTTTTTTTTTTTTTTTTTGATGGCGGAATCTATGTGCAGTGTTGCCTTGATTTCTCCCTATATTTCCCTACGCTAAAAAAACTTTCTCCCTACAGTTTCCCTGCGCTAAAAATGTCATCTTTTACGAGTTTATGGTGAGAAAATCAGTGGGTACCTGTAGTTAGGCTCCTGGTAGCGTGCCGTAGTGATGATTTCTTAGAGATAAACATGATGCCAGATTTAAATATAAGAGACTTGGGTTCGATTTCCAATAGGGATCATAAATTTGGCTATCTCTGTCGGGTTTTAGGTACCTACATTAGATATAACATGCAGAAATTAAAATTCTGAAAAATCATCGTGAAAAGTGAATTTTAAAATGAAAATTATCAAGAGTATTGAGTCGATTAATCAAGTCAACACTAAAACGAAGAAAAAGAAAAGAAAAAATTGAACAACAATTTAAAAATTCCCGCGGTATTTTCACATCGATTCACAAAATATCGATTAGACGTATTTTATTATCTGATCTGATTAATTGTCAACATTCAGTTTTGGGTGAATTTTAAAAAAAGCTTGGACGAATTATTCACTTTTCTCTAGAATAGAATTAACCCAAAATGCGAATTAAATGCAAAAATAGTCAAATCTTTAAATTTCCCTACGTTTTGGCCTTTTTTAAATGAAAATTCCCTCTCTCCCTACGGACCCCTAATTCTCCCTACGCATAGGGAAATTCCATACGACCTGGTAACACTGTCTATGTGACCCCGGGGAGCCACTTGTTACTGAACGCACCCCATCAGGATATTATTGATGGAAGAGTTATAACTTATAAGATTTGAAGAGGAGCATTGAAGATGAACTGGTACTAATAACTCAGGAGATGTTAAGGAATGTAAAGACCTTATGCTCGGCTGGAACATTGTCCAATTCAGATGGCCCACCACATAGAACATCTCCTCAGACTCTTTTTTTGATCGCGGTACGTACACAGCCCCGATAAAAGATAGGGACCATAATTAGAGAAATTTACCTAGTTGTTAGTTACTAGCTGTTTTCCCGTGCTTCGCTACGGTTACAAAATTCAACAACTTAATTTTAGATTTTTGGTGGAACCGACCCCTAGAGTAAAAACGGCTCCTATTTAGATAATTCAATATTTTACTCAAAGATATTACTTTTTGTACTGCGGAACACCTTCGTATATAATTTCAGCTTTCTCGCTCATCCCGAAGTGATACTTTTTAACTAGGGGTTTTTGGTGGAACCGACCCCCAGAGTGAGCACCGCTCATTCTTAGAAAATTCAATATTTTATTCAAGGATATGACTTTTTGTACTTCGGAACACCTTTGTATCAAATTTCAGCTTTCTCGCTCATCCCCAAGTGGTACTTCTCAATTCCGATTTTTTGGTGGTAAAAACCGTCCATAAATCGGATAGAAACCGGAATTTTTCAAATTTTATATTTTTTATGGGGTCCTTATATACTATTTTGGGGGGGGTCTATCCTCGGTCATTTTTCGTTATCTCTTTTAGTTTGCCCAGAAAAAAATTACAAAAAGACCCGGTAAATAGCGCCATTTTTGGCGGTAACTTGCTCCCACTTGAACATTTAATTTTTGCCTTTTTTATTACGCACCTAAATACTAAAAGGGTTCTGCGTGCCAAGTTTCAAGTCTACGTTTAGCCATCGTGGAGCTACGTTGATTATCAGTGAGTCAGTCAGTCAGTACGTCAGTAAGTATAGCAACTGGGCTTTGCGTTTTATAAGTATAGATAATTCTTCTATCGATAATATCCTGATGGGGTGCGTTCAGTAAAAAGTGGCTCCTCGGGGTCACATAAATTCCGCACCCGAAATAAATTTATGTCTCGAAAAACAGGTTCCTCGAAATTGGTGTCCCATGCAATTATTCAATATCCCATTGCAATTAATTCGCCTAGTTCTAGACACTATTGGAAGTCATGTCTTGGAAATTTCAAATGGCCACCATTTTGAAACATACTACACGTTTGAAGTTTTTTGCAAAGTACTTCTAATTCTATTGTCTTTCTGAAAATGTATCACAAGATGGGGGTTTGTATTTAAAAAACAAAAGTAGATCTCCCTGGGGGCCACATGGGTCTCGCCCATGAAAAATTGGTCACACCATCAGGTGGTTTAATTCGGGATATAATACCATGCAAAATTTCAACACTCTACATAAAGTCGTTCAAAAGATATTTAGATGGTGTCGGACTTTTGGGACACGCTGTATTATTTCTGTATTATAATATGCCTACCTATTTAGAAAATACTTGCGTGCTCTTCGTCACGAAACAATTTTTTTTTGCAATAATTGTCCTTACGAGGCTGAACGGAACCTCGCCCTCTGTAAGCGTACAACATATAAGGCTACACTGGACGAGGTTCCGTTCACTTTCATACATTTGAATTACCTACAATTCCCTATAGAACTGCGTCTATCGACACAATAGAATATGTACTACATACATTTGGATCAGCTACAATTCCCTATAGACCTGCGTCTATCGACACAATAGAATATGTACTACATACATTTGGATCAGCTACAATTCCATATAGAACTGCGTCTATCGACACAATAGGATATGTACTACATCCATTTGGATGAGCTACAATTCCCTATAGATCTGCGTCTATCGACACAATAGGATATGTACTACATACATTTGGATCAGCTACAATTCCCTATAGAACAGCGTCTATCGACACAATAGGATATGTACTACCCTAGATCATAAAATCCTTCAGTGAGGTCTAGTAATATTTTTTCTTGACTGTTTGTATTTTCTTTCCATTGATAACATTTATACACAAAATCAATAGGATATGTACTACCCTAGATCATAAAATCCTTCAGTGAGGTCTAGTAATATTTTTTCTTTGTTTGACTGTTTGTATTTTCTTTCCATTGATAACATTTATACACAAAAGAACAGGTGTAGCCCCTTTTAGTGCACTAAAAACCTCTCGCCCGGGGCTGCCGCCTTGTTTGCCCCTCCTTTTTCCTTCCTATATATATGAGCTAAACTTCACAGAACTTTTAGGACCTTACTCAATTTTTCCCCAAGTCCACTAGGGTTCGCGCCGTCGTGCTGCTGACTTTTTTTCCGGCCCAGCCCAGGCTGGGTGAGGTCAATGTGGGTAGCTGGTTTGCAAGTTTCCAGCGAATTGAGGTTAAAACCCCCGCGTTTTGAAAGACCAATAGCTTTTAAAGAGATGTTAAACCAAATTAAAAAAAAATCTCTGCCAATGTGACACATGGGTTTATTTTTTATAAACCCATGTGTCATAAATAAATCTTTCCCCCCCCCAAAAAAAAAATTGTGGGAGGGTTCTCTTGACGATTCCAAATTTGGGGCGTAGTTAGACACTAAATTTAACATTCTCCCCCCTCAAATAAAGGCAATGTTGTTCTTTTTTTTCGACATTAACTGTATCATGGTGACTGAATGGGTTCCAGAGAGTGAGACTGTCAACCAGACTTATTAGTCGTCAGTTTATCTACAACACTGCGAGAACGAGTTCGTAAGAAACGGCCCGAGTTTTGGAAGAACAACTCGTGGATTTTGCACCAGGACAACACACCTGCCCATAATGCGCTATCTGTGAAGCGGTATTTGGCTGATAAACGCACTCCAGTGATCGAACACGCGCCGTACTCGCCAGATTTGCACCGTGAGATTTTCTTTTGTTTTCGAAGATAAAATCTGCTTTGAAGGGGACCCAATTTGATTCGATGGAAGCGGTAAAAGCAAAAACGGCAGAACTCCTAAAGACCCTCACCAAAGAAGACTTCCAACACTGCTTCGATCAATGGGAAAAACGTATGGGAAGGTGTGTGGCGAGGGGAAGGGAGTATATTGAAGGGGAGCATTCGAATGTAGAATAATTTTTATAATAAAACCCTTTTTTATGACCAGTCTCGTTATTAACCCTAGGATTGCCAAGCTCTATTCAATTTCCTGCATTGCCAAGGGGGGGGGGGTATACGTTTCAAGGTACGTAGAAGCCAAAAATCGAATATAAAAAAAAAAATCCGTTTGTCCGCCGTACGCCTTGATGGGCACTTTTGCCACTTAGCATTAAGCGAATTGGTATATAGGTCCCATCTGGACTCTAATTGTGACCCGAAACTTTTGGGTGCAACCGAATACACCCTTGGCGCTTTTGCCGCTTTTTAGGGGTTTTCAGTATATTGCTGTCTAAAAGGAGAATGGTAAGAGCTAGAGATTTGAAATTTTGTATGTATGTCAAATTTAGAGTCTAAATTTCGCCCCAGAGATTTTTATTTTTTGGGGGGGGGGATATTTTTTTCAGCCAATAAAATAATAAACCCATGTGTCACATTTGGCAGAGTTTTTACTATCAGATTTGCCCGTGCTTTGCCATGGTTCAATTTATACTTTCCATTATTCATTCAAAATATTCAAAGTAACCACCTAGGGGAGCAAGGCGGATTAGGTGACGGTTTTAAGCCTGTCCAGATGGAACCCTAACCCTACCTATCGTTCCACACTTCTAACTTAACCCATCAACATTCTAAGAAACCCTACTTATCGTTCCACAATTCCAACTTAGCCCATTTACACTCTAAGGAACCCTAACCCTACTTATCGTTCCACACTTCTAACTTAACTCATCAACATTCTAAGGAACCCTACCTATCGTTCCACAATTCCAACTTAACACATTTACACTCTAAGGAACCCTAACTCTACTTATCGTTCCACACTTCTAACTTAACCCATCAACATTCTAAGGAACCCTACCTATCGTTCCACAATTCCAACTTAATCCATCAACACTCTAAGGAACCCTAACACTACTTATCGTTCCACACTTCTAACTTAACCCATCAACATTCTAAGGAACCCTACTTATCGTTCCACAATTCCAACTTAACCCATCTACCCTAACACTACTTATGGATCCAACTTAACCCATCAGCACTCTAAAGAACCCCAACCCTTCTTATCGGTCCACACTTCCAACTTAACTCATCAACACTCTAAGGAACCCTAACCCTACTTATCCGTCCATACTTATACTTAACCCATCAACACTCCTATGAACCCTAACCTACTTTTCGGTC
>CM022881.1:663617-674067 GCA_012654025.1 Pachypsylla venusta
TAAAATACGAAAAAAGCAACGGGACTCTGTCACGGTTGCTCAACATTTTTCTGTTTGTACAAAAACGGAAAAATATCCTAATGTAAATAAGGTTTCAACGGTATGTCACTTTTTCCGTTAAATTTTGTATTCGTAGAGAAATTTCTATTTTAATGTAACAAAATCATGAAAAATATGCTACATAGGTAGGTATTTAGAATTTTCTTTAAATTTTTTTTTAAAAAAAATCTCTTTCTTTTGGACCTTTATTATTTCATTAGTTTCCAAGTATAATTTTTCCTTTTCTTACCTAAAGACATTACAAAAAAAAAAAAAAATTANAGCATATTTTTTTTCATTCTTAATTTTGACATGATTTAATTTTGTAATTCTGGCGTCTCCACTGACATAATATTTTACTAAGTAATGCACAGAGTTCATTCTTAATTATGACATGATTTAATTTTATAATTCTGGCGTCTCCACCATTTAATCTAGTACATCAATAATTTACAAAGTAATCAGAGATCATTCTTAATTTTGACCAAATAATCTCTTGTTACCCCTCTGGTCTATACTATTATTAGGTACTTTATTTCCCCTATGAAGTTGATCTTCTGGTTGCCACTGTATTGACATTAGAAAAAATAATCTCTTGTTAACCCTCTGGTCTATACTATTATTAGATAGTTTATTTCCCCTATGAAGTTGATTTTCTGGTTGCCACTGTATTGACATTAGACAAAATAATCTCTTGTTACCAATTTCCCCTACGAAGTTGATCTACTGGTCGCACTGTATTGACATTACAAAATGAGTTAACCTGATCCCAGACCATATTCCAGTTGTATATAGAATCTGCCCTATCACCAGCAGATCGTGGGGTTGCCAGGTCATTTATTACTGTCATCAATCTGATCAACACCAATTAGTATTCTTGTATTTATACTTCGGTAGGTATATCTACTCAAATTCAACACCAATTAGTATTCTTGTATTCATTCTTCGGTAGGTATGGAAGTATATGTACTCAAATAAAATTAAAATCTTTTTCAAAATAGGCATTATCATTGTGTGATATCGTGTCACAATATTTTATTTGAATTTTTGATACGATATAAGTACTATTTGCCTTGATGTCAAATTTTGTAATTTTTTGACTTCCTGAACAGTACCAAACATCGTGAGCGACAAATATATTTTATCAAATTAGATATTTGACCAAAATTTGTCTAAATAGGTAGTCTTTAACGTTTAATGCATTTAAACCCTAACAAACACGGTTATCATTGATTGATCGTTTTAGAAAACTATTTCATTAATATTACGTTGAAAAAAATAAAATTGAGACGGAGCTTAAGTCCTTAATTATCGAAAATACAGAAGTGAAGAAAAACAAAATTAACTTTCGATCAGAGATCGAATTTGAAAAAGAGAAAAATATCAAAATTATATTTATCTATTTGGGACAAATATCTAGCCAGCGTCTATGGAACGTTGAATACACCAGTTCCCGTTCGTTCACTGAAGTTAAGCAACTTCCAGCGAGGTTGTACCATGTGGGTATTCAGGTGGGTTCTCGATCCCGTGATGCTGACTATTTTTCCAGCCCAACCCAGGCTGGGTGAGGTCAATGTGGGCAGCTGGTTTGCAAGTTTCGAGGAAATGGAGGGTAAAACCCCCTTCTCAAATGATCAATAGATGTTAAAGAGACGTTAGGCCAAATTTTTTAAAAAAGAGACAAATATCTGGTTTTTATGGAATAATACACAACAAATAAAATCTTATTTAAAAGTAAATATTCTGGTTCCTATTGTGTCACATGGACACCCATGCTGGCCATTTAAACTGTAAACACAATTCTGTTAACAGTTCTGATGTGAAACAATGCTTTATTATGCGATTACCAAAACAAAAAACAAAAAAAAAAAAAACTTATTATTTAACAAATTTATATTAGACATCCTATTGGTAACTTTAAAAAACACTACCGTTATTTCTGACGAGGATTCACTAACTTTTTCACTTCCGACTCGAGTTTCGTCTACTTCGTAGACATTTTCAAGGAGACTGACTGTTTGGTGTTGTTTTTGGGTGTTGGGTGTCCGTTGGTAACTCAGGACCCACGTGATCAATCAGCTGATTTCTCTCATACACGAAGTTTGGAACAGTGTCGACGATTGCGTTGATGCATTTACCTTTACTCATTGACGAATGGATGTAGAATTGTTCATAGAGTAGGATTTCCATTTTACGATTACCTCGGTGGAGCAGTGACACCTCAGTATTTCTCATATCATGATAGGTGTAAATAATTGACGTTTCAGGTTTGTTGTTGCGTACTGCCGCAAAATGTTCTTCTGTACGCGTTTTAATATTCCTCATCGTCATACCCACATACTCACACCCGCACTCATGCTGGCTAGATATTTGTATCAAATAGATAAATATCATTTTGATATTTTCTCTTTTTCCAATAGGTACGACTTCTGATCGAAAGTTTAATGTGTATTTTCGATAGTTGAGGACATTATCAAATTGGTATTTTTAAAAAAAATCTTAAAATAATAAATAAAAATAAAATTCAAGGAAAATGTTGAAGGCTATTTATTATATGAAGCATGTCGGCAGATATGCGTGCGTCAAGATTAACCCACCGAATACATCAACGCGACGCAGAGTTTGTAGGTGTGAAGGCTCACTTTTTTCTGCCACTTCCAGATGACTTCTTGAAAATTGTATTTCTTATTCTCAACGGTAATAGATGGTTTTTTTTCCTCAAATACGATTATTCTACATTTCGTTAAACGTGTTTTCCAGACACGTCCAAATTCATAAAATAGCATATTTTTCACACACCAAAACTGCAGTCAAGCCTACAGCCAATTCTACATGTCGTAGAAAGACGATTGAGTTTTCATTGGAAATGGCTCGAAGTAAAGGCCATACCTTATAATCAGACGGCTAGCATAAATAACAAAAGAGATAATGCATATTGCAAACTAAACCCCATTAGATAGCGAAAAAAAAAAAATTGAGAATAGACCCCCAAATAAAATTGCATCCTTTATACAGAAAAATCGGGAGAAACCGAAAATTTTCAAATTTTATATTTTTTATGCGCTCCTTATATATTGTTTTTTTTGGGGGGGGGGGTATTCTCGATAATTTTTCGTTATCTCTTTTAGTTTGCCAACAAAAAAATGCAAAATGACCCGCTATATAGCGTCATTTTTGGCGGTAACTTGCTCTCACTTGAACTTTTTTTTTTTTTCTTATTACGCACCTACATACTAAAAGGGTTCTGTGTGCCAAGTTTCAAGTCTCTACGTTTAGCCATCGTGGAGCTGCGTTGATTATCACTCAGTCAGTATACCAACTGGGCTTTGCGTTTTATAATTATAGATATTACATCAATAAACGCAAGAGACAAGGAAAATTTAATGAGTTCAGACCCCCCTCTGAATTGCCTCATTATTCCAGTGAAATTATCAAAACTATAAAATGTCAAATCGTTTTCGAGTTACAACCTTCATCTTAAATTTTTTTTTTTAATTTTTTTTTTTTTTTGCCTCCTCATTTATTGAATAATAAAATAATCAGACTCGAATCAACAACCCCTAAATAAGTAATTTTCATAAATAAATCCTCAGGAAAAAGGCTGGCATTGATACCTACTCATTTATTTAATTTTTACTACGTACTCAGTTCAAAGCAACCCACGACTTTCTCAAGTAATCAATTCATAAATTTCCCAATATGCATGTTATTTAAATAATTTTCATATTTTTGGAAAGGCAAACAAAGGGGCATGTTATTCCTAAAGAGTGCCGTCGGGTTTTCAGAATTTTTTTCGGACTTTTTTCACAAAGTATTTGACGAGTCCGCTAAAATTTTAGAACTTTGTTTGTTTAGAATTCGATAAAATTGGTTTTACCTTTTAGTTTAGCCCCATGTAATATATTATATTATTTCTATGGCAATTTTTGGTACACCTCACATGGCAAAAGAATTTTTTTGATACAATGTGCAAAAAAAAAGTTATTCTTCAAGATGTACCGCAAGGTCATGCATTTTGAAAATAACACCAAAAAGCCGCCATTTTAAAAACGGTACATTTCCGCCATAGGGTATATTTGTCTTTTCGAATGCAAATGGTGTGTTCTACCACCCATAATTTTTTGGCAGCGTAATTTATATACACCCTGTAATAATATCGTCAATATCCTATGTACCTACTATGATAGTCCTTAATAACTTCCTTTCTTCAGTTGAAAATTCAACCATTGATCTCGGATTGCAAAACCACGCTTTTGAACCCTCTCAGTTGTGCTGATATTAAAATATTCGAGGAGTTGACAAAATTAAAACAAAACCACGCTCACGCTCTTTTCTAGGAAAATTTTGAAGGCTATTAAAGATTTATCAGTTGATACAACTTTTTTCTATTTTGAAATTTATTTTTTATATATAATCAATTTTAGTTGATCTACGTTATACAGATTTTTTTTATTTTCGGAGAAAACCTTGGTTCTTGGTGTATTTGTGAATGCGGAATATAGAGGAATCTATGGAGTTGCAAATAATGTTAATTCTAAGAAACAATTCAATGTAGTCATCGAGCGGAAAAAACCAGCTTATAATGTGACGCTCCTAAGCTGGTGTAAAAACAGAAGGTTTGGTCTTGGGAAATGTAGTCACCGAGGGGAGCAAAGCATCTTCATTAGGTGACGCTCCTAAGCCCGTGTGAAAAGAGAAGGTTTTGTTATTAGGAAATGTAGTCACCGAGGGGAGCAAAGCAGCTTCATTAGGTGACGCTCCTAAGCCCGTGTGAAAAGAGAAGGTTTTGTTATTAGGAAATGTAGTCACCGAGGGGAGCAAAACAGCTTCATTAGGTGACGCTCCTAAGCCCGTGTGAAAAGAGAAGGTTTTGTTATTAGGAAATGTAGTCACCGAGGGGAGCAAAACAGCTTCATTAGGTGACGCTCCAAAGCCCGTGTGAAAAGAGAAGGTTTTGTTATTAGGAAATGTAGTCACCGGGGGGAGCAAAGCAGCTTCAATAGGTGACGCATGTAGTCACCGAGGGGAGCAAAGCAACTTCATTAGGTGAGGCATGTTGTCTCCGAGAGGAGCAAAGCAGCTTCATTAGGTGACGCATGTAGTCACCGAGGGGAGCAAAGCAGCTTCATTAGGTGAGGCATGTAGTCTCCGAGAGGAGCAAAGCAGCTTCGATAGGTGACGCATGTAGTCACCGAGGGGAGCAAAGCAACTTCATTAGGTGAGGCATGTAGTCTCCGAGAGGAGCAAAGCAGCTTCAATAGGTGACGCATGTAGTTACCGAGGGGAGCAAAGCAACTTCATTAAGTGAGGCACGTAGTCTTCGAGAGGAGCAAAGCAGCTTCAATAGGTGACGCATGTAGTCACCGAGGGGAGCAAAGCAGCTTCATTAGGTGAGACATGTAGTCTCCGAGAGGAGCAAAGCAGCTTCAATAGGTGACGCATGTAGTCACCGAGGGGAGCAAAGCAGCTTCATTAGGTGAGACACGTAGTCTTCGAGAGGAGCAAAGCAGGTTCAATAGGTGACGCATGTAGTCACCGAGGGGAGCAAAGCAACTTCATTAGGTGAGACATGTAGTCTTCGAGAGGATTAAAACAGCTTCAATAGGTGACGCATGTAGTCACCGAGGGGAGCAAAGCAACTTCATTAGGTGACGCTCCTAAGCCCATGTCAGGTTCTAGCCAGCGTTTATAAAACCCTACTGAAGGTTTGGTACTAGGAAATGTAGTCTCCGAGAGGAGCAAAGCAGCTTCAATAGGTGACGCTCCTAAGCCCATGTCAGGTTCTAGCCAGCGTTTATAAAACCCTACTGAAGGTTTGGTACTAGGAAATGTAGTCTCCGAGAGGAGCAAAGCAGCTTCATTAGGTGACGCTCCTAAGCCCATGTCAGGTTCTAGCCAGCGTTTATAAAACCCTACTGAAGGTTTGGTACTAGGAAATGTAGTCTCCGAGAGGAGCAAAGCAGCTTCATTAGGTGACGCTCCTAAGCCCATGTCAGGTTCTAGCCAGCGTTTATAAAACCCTACTGAAGGTTTGGTGCTAGGAAATGTAGTCACCGCGGGGAGCAAAACAGCTTCATTAGATGAGGCACGTAGTCTCTGAGAGGAGCAAAGCAGCTTCAACAGGTGACGCATGTAGTCACCGAGGGGAGCAAACCATCTTCATTATGTGACACTCCTAAGCCCATATCAGGTTCCAGCCAGCGTTTATAAAACCCTACTGCAGGTTTGGTACTAGGAAATGTAGTCATCGAGGGGAGCAAAGCAGCTTCATTAGGTGAGGCATGTAGTCTCCGAGAGGAGCAAAGCAGCTTCATTAGGTGAGGCATGTAGTCTCCGATAGGAGCAAAGCAGCTTCATTAGGTGAGGCATGTAGTCTCCGAGAGGAGCAAAGCAGCTTCATTAGGTGACGCTCCTAAGCCCATGTCAGGTTCTAGCCAGCGTTTATAAAACCATACTTCAAAAAAAAAAAAAAAAAAAAAAAAAAATAGAAAAAATTGTTTTTAATAAACAGATCAACTTGTGTTTTCTAATAATCAGTCTTTATCCGGACGGATCATTTATAGTAAACAACGTGAACCGATTATATTCTAAATATCCCGAGCCTCAACGTGAACCGATTCTATCCTAAATATCCCGAGCCTGAACGTGAACCGATTCTATCCTAAATATCCCGAACCTCAACGTGAACCGATTCTATTCTAAATATGTCGTGCCTCTACGCGAACCGATTCTATCCTAAATATCCCGAGCCTTAACGTGAACCGATTCTATTCTAAATATCCTGAGCCTAAACGTTAACCGATTCTATTCTAAATATCCTGAGCCTAAACGTGAACCAATTATATTCTAAATGTGCCAAGCCTCAACGTGAACCGATTCTATCCTAAATATCCCGAGCCTCAACGTGAAACGATTCTATCCTAAAACTCCCGAACCTCAACGTGAACCGATTCTATTCTAAATATACCGTGCCTCTACGTGGACCGATTCTATCCTAAATATCCCGAGCCTAAACGTGAACTGATTCTATTCTAAATATCCCGAGCCTAAACGTGAACCGATTCTATTCTAAATATCCCGATCCACAACGTGAACTGATTCTATTCTAAATATCCCGAGTGCCAACGTAAACCGATTCTATTCTAAATATCCCGAGCTTCAACGTGAACCGATTCTATTCTAAATATCCCGAGCGCCAACGTGAACCGATTCTATCCTAAATATCCCGAGCCTCAGCGTGAACCGATTCTATTCTAAATATCCTGATCCTCAACGTGAACTGATTCTATTCTAAATATCCCGAACCTCAACGTGAACCAATGCTATTCTAAATATCCCGAGCGCCAACGTAAATCGATTCTACCCTAAATATCTCGAGCCTCAACGTGAACCGATTCTATTCTAAATATCCCGAGCCTCAACGTGAACCGATTCTATTCTAAATATCCCGAGCCTCAACGTGAACTGATTCTACTCTAAATGGGCTATATACTATGAGAATCTCTATGCAACAGATTGTGCCATACTTCATTTGCTAATCTATACTTATAAAACGCAAAGCCCAGTTGGTATACTGACTGACTGTTAATCAACGTAGCTCCATGATGGATAAACGTAGAGACTTGAAATTTGGCACACAGATCCCTTTTAGTATGTAGGTGTGTAATAAGAAAGAAAAAAAAATCGAAAGTTTAAGTGGAACAAGTTACCGCACAAAGATCGTTTGTTTGCAAAGGTTCGTCGTACCATGTGGTCATGTAGACAATATGCACTATTTAGATAGATCTTGTGCCGTGCGGTTCGTCGTACCATGTGGTCATGTACAATATGCACTGTTTAGATAGATCTTGTGCCGTGCGGTTCGTCGTACCATGTGGTCATGTACAATATGCACTATTTAGATAGATCTTGTGCCGTGCGATTCGTCGTACCATGTGGTCATGTAGACAATATGCACTATTTAGATAGATCTTGTGCCGTGCGGTTCGTCGTACCATGTGGTCATATAAACTATATGCACTATTTAGATAGATCTTGTGCCGTGCGGTTCGTCGTACCATGTGGTCATGTAGACAATATGCACTATTTAGATAGATCTTGTGCCGTGCGGTTCGTCGTACCATGTGGTCATCTACAATATGCACTATTTAGATAGATCTTGTGCCGTGCGGTTCGTCGTACCATGTGGTTATGTAGACAATATGCACTATTTAGATAGATCTTGTGCCGTGCGGTTCGTCGTACCATGTGGTCATGTAGACAATATGCACTATTTAGATAGATCTTGTGCCGTGCGGTTCGTCGTACCATGTGATCATGTAGACAATATGCACTATTTAGACAATATGCACTATTTTCTGGGCAAATTATTTGGTTTCTCCCCGATATATGGCCGGTTTTCAACATCGAAAAATCGGAAATGAGAAGTACCACTTCGGGATGAGCGAGAAAGCTGAAATTTGATATGAAGTTGTTCCGCAGTACAAAAGTAATATCCTTGAGTAAAATATTAAAGTTTCTAAATAGGAGCAATGCTCAACCTGGGTTCCACCAAAAATGCGAAGTAACACATAGGAATAAGCGAGAAAACTGAAATTTAATACAAAAGTATTCCGCAGTACAAAAAGTAATATCGTCGAGTAAAATATTGAATTTTCTTAATAGGAGCCGTGCCCGTATAGGGGTCGGTTCCACCAAAAAATTTAAATTCAGGAGTTTTAATGTCGCAATCTCGAAATTATTGTTGAATTTCGTAACCGTGCTTTACGGGAATACAGCTTGTCTCACATAAATTCATAATTGGTGGAGTCTATGATTTCCATTTTAATTTGCTTTCCGTTCTAATTTGCTCAACCGAAATATTCATTCTAATTTGCTTAACCGAAATTTATATTCTAATTTGCCCAACCGAAATTTCCATTCTAATTTGCTCAACCGAAATTTCCATTCTAATTTGCTCAACCGAAATTTATATTCTAATTTGCTCAACCAAAATTTCCATTCTAATTTGCTCAACCGAAATTTCCATTCTAATTTGCTCAACCGAAATTTCCATTCTAATTTGTTCAACCGAAATTTCCATTCTAATTTGCTCAACCGAAATTTTCATTCTAATTTGCTCAACCGTAATTTATATTCTAATTTGGTCAACCGAAATTTCCATTCTAATTTGCTCAACCGAAACAATACCATATATAAACTATTTGATACATTTTTCTCTCTATTTTTTGACATTGAATGGGCAAGGTCATTCCACACTGCCGGAGGATCTCCTTTATAATTGCTATTTTGAATTCTTCTGCGTTCTCATAATAATCCATAAATTTTATCACAGGTCCCTAAATGTTATACAGTATGGGACTTTTCATTTTTCTGCGTCTAAAACTGTCCAAAACTGTAGGAAAATACAAAAATTCTACTCTGATCAGAAAATCACACTGTGGAAAGAGTTTTTAGTCACAAATGCAGCAATTACTGACGCTCCGAAGGGAATCCCAATGTCTTAGAATTTTTCCGGCTTCACCGGCATACTGTTGTATAGGGCCATGGCCCTTATTATAGGGGACTTGAACATATAAATCTATCTACAATTGAGGATCTTGAACAAAATACCACCAGAGGATCTGATCCTTTGATCTGGTATCCTCAAGAATACATTTTCTGCAGGGCCTAATTAACAATAGTAGCACTTGTAGCACGTGCTACGGGCCCCGCGCTTTGACAAGTTACACTAGATATTTCGACATTTCTGGGTTGACAATTGAAAAAACATATCATTTTGACGGGGATCCCAACTTTTCAAAGTGTGTAGTAAATAACTACTCCCAACACGTTCTACACAGCTTAACAACCCGTTACTACTCTCCATGTTCTCTCATCTTCTCGACCTGTGCTAGTATTTATACAGGGTGTACCTAAAATAGATCGACAAAGAATTATGGGTGTTAGAACACACCATTTGCAGTCGAAAAGACCTTTATACCCTATGGCGGAAATGTACTGTTTTCAAAATGGCGGCTTTTTGGTGTACTTTTCAAAATGCATCACCTTGCATTACTTCTTGAGGAATACCTTTTTTTTTTGCACATTTTATCAAAAAAAATTCTTTTTCCATGTGAGGTGTGCCAAAATTTGCCGTAAAAATAATATGTTACATGGGGCTAAACAAAAAGCTAAAAAAAAACAAAGTTCTAAAATTTTAGTGGAGTCGCCAAATACTTTGTGAAAAAGTCCCGAAAAAATTTCTACAAACCCGACGACACTCTTTAAGAATAACATGCCCCTTTTTTTGGATTTCCAAAAATATGAAAATTATTTAAATAGCATGCATATTGGGAGAGTTATGAATTGATTACTTGAGAAAGTCGTGGTTTGCTTTGAAATGAGTACATATGGAAAATATATAACACGT
>CM022881.1:689975-711696 GCA_012654025.1 Pachypsylla venusta
TGGCCCCCCCCCCCCCGTGAGTATAGCCTTGGTAAAGATGGAGTCAACTATGTATATGGATGTGGTTAGATATTGATGACGATTTGTTAGACAGGGCGACTTTCATTTACACCGCCTCTGTTATCCCATCATAGAAATCATGGAAGTGAAAAGAAAAGTTGGAGTGAGAGGATTGAAGTGAGATGAAAAGATGGAGTGAGAGGATTGAAGTGAGATGAAAAGATGTGGAGTGAGAGGATTGAAGTGAGATGAAAAGATGGAGTGAGAATAATGAAGTGAGAAGAAAAGATGGAGTGAGAGGATTGAAGTGAGAGAATTGAAGTGAGATGAAAAGATGAAGTGAGAGGATTGAAGTGAGATGAGAAGATGAAGTGAGAGGATTGAAGTTTGATGAGAAGATGAAGTGAGAGAATTGAAGTGAGATGAAAAGATGAAGTGAGAGGATTGAAGTTTGATGAGAAGATGAAGTGAGAGAATTGAAGTGAGATGAAAAGATGGAGTGAGAGGATTGAAGTTTGATGAGAAGATGAAGTGAGAGGATTGAAGTTTGATGAGAAGATGAAGTGAGAGGATTGTGCGTGAATGATTTTTAATCCGTCCAGCGCAGCGGCAGAATGGAAACCGATTCTTCTGGGTACAATTCAGTGCTCTTTCCACTGTCTTCTCAGCATTTAATATTGAGAACGGTTGTAATCTATAATAATAAAACTCCCCGAAACCATAGGCCGAAAACCCACAAAAAATTATCAGAATTCAAAAATGTCGATTTTTCCAACATCTTAACCCTAGCATTGCCAAGGGGGGGGTATTTTATTTTTATGTAAGATAATAATTGATTTAGTTTATAATAAAATAATAGAGACTTATTGTTATAAAAAAAATCATTTTGTCCTTTATTTTGTTTGCGGGTACTTTGTACCCCCCTCTTGGCAATGCACGTAATCAAATAGAGCTTGGCAATCCTAGGGTTAATCCATGGTCCGATATACGATATCGATAGCGATTTTTCGAGTGATTGCGAGTTATTGTAGAAATGTTTTATGAAAAATTGTGACATTAAAAAAATAGAGATCTCACTTCCGGGGAAATTTTATGTGTCAGTTTCCTTTGGGCGGAATTATGTTGTCCTTCGAATCGGTATACTAATTATCTGCCTGAAGAACTCTTCGTCCTACAAAACGGTTGAATTGTTTGGCATTGACATAATATGCACATGATGGCCTTTATCCGATATTGTTCACAGAACGCAGACGTTGCCAACATCGTAAAATATCAAATTTTGAGGGGTGATATTTTTTTTTTTTTGTGACAATTGCAAAGGTTCATTATTGAAAAAAAAAAAAATTAAACCCAGTATACTTATCTATGTACTAGCTGAATGCCCATTTTTACAGGGCCGGATCAACAATGGTAGCACTTGTAGCACGTGCTTCGGGCCCCGCGTTTTGACAACTTACACTAGATATTTCAATATTTCTGGGTTGACAATTGAAAAAACATATCATTTTGACGGGGCCTTCCACTCTTCAAAGTTTGCAGTGAAATCTAATTTAGGAAAGTACAAGTAGGTACCTACTACCTAGTTGGGCGGAGCCTTATACTCCCTACAAACTGCAAACTTTTGTTACCCTACTCCTCCGAAACTACTCAACCGATTTTTACCAAAATTTTTTTTTATATTCTGCATAAACTCAAGGGTGCATATATCTATTTTCAGAACGATATCTTTAACCGTTTCCGATTTTTTGGCCGATTTTCCGATTTTTTACCAAATTCAGAGAGTCATGATCCGATATCTTAAATTTTGTCGCGACAGCATATCAACTCATAACGAAAAAGTTTTAGGTGGCTTCTCAATACTTAATTTAGGACATAATTTACTAAATTTTGACAAACCATTCCAGAGTTTGAAGGATATCGAATATATATGTATATACCCCCAAGGGTGCATACATATTTTTCGAACAATATCTTGAACCGTTTCCGATTTTTCGGCCGATTATTTTGCGTTTCAAATAGGACCCCTACTACGCAACGGCATGATGCAATCAAGAAAGGTGCGGTATTCTCAAAAAATCTTGTTTTAACGGAATAATGGAGCAATATGCTAAAGTTTATGTGGTGCCCGAAAATTCGAGTTGAAACGGATGGCTCCGCCTGTTTTTGTCTACGGACACACCTAGTAATCAAACATAAGCAAATTGGTTAGTGTAGGTACACTAGGTACCCTCTTACTATCCCTTTGAAGTTTAATCTAGGCTATAAATTTTATCAGTAGGTACTAGACATATACATCACACTAGAATCATGTCAACATGACACATCGCTTCCATGTATCTCTAGAATGGGTTAATCTATACAACGAGTTAAATGGTAAACATATACATCACACTAGAATCATGTCAACATTGAAACGTGGCTTCCATATATCTCTAGAATGGGTTAATCTATACAACGAGTTAAATGGTAAACATATACATCACACTAGAATCATGTCAACATGAATTAAATGGTAAACATATAGCTCACACTAGAATCATGTCAACATGAATCGTGGCTTCCATTCCTGACAAAATACAATATTAATGTTACACGAGGTGTTTAATAGATAGTAAATTGTTAATATTGATGCCCTATCGATTTCAACAGTATGTTTCACAAGTTGGTATCTTTTTTTTTTTTTTTTTTTTTTTTTTTTTTTTTTTTTTTATTTAGCTTAACGTCTCTTTAACATCTATTGGCCATTCAAGACTGGGGTTTCACCCTCCATTCGCTGGAAACTTTGCAAATCAGCTACCCACATTGAGCTCACCCAGCAAGGGTTGGGCCGGAGAAAAGAGCGAGCGATACGTGCTGTTTCCACCCATCCAAGTACTGACCACGCCCGACGGTGCTTAACTTCAGTGCTCTGACGGGAACTGGTGTATTCAACGTGATATATGATCTTTGGCTCACAAGTTGGTACCGATTGACTATAAAGTTTGAAAACGTGGAACTTTCTTTATCGCACACATTTTACATTAACTGATGTGCACATGTTTGTGTAACACCTTGTTGCGAATGGAGACACGAAAAAATATTTGGTTGTTTGGACACCATGACTCTAAATATTTCCAAACTTCAAAAATGACCTGAAATAGTGAAATCATGGCCCAAAAGCAATAGGAAATGATATATTCGATCTTTGAGTTTCGGGTTCCCGTCAAACAATTTTTTAGGCGTTTGGCCTAGAAAATTGTCCGGCCATTAAAGTTACGGCCGATTTTCCAATTTCTTGCACAAAATTTTCCGAATTTTGGCCATTTTGGCCAATATCTTAAGATTTGTCGCGATAACATATCAACTCAAAGCGAGAAAGTTTTAGGTAACATCTTTATCCTTCATTTAGGACATATTTTGCAAAATTATGACTAATCATTCGAGGGTTACAAGTTCGAATCCGGGATCGGCCACAATAAAATTTTGACAAACCTCATTGTATAGCCAAAACGGTAAGAGATATAGAAAAATTGATGCAGACCCAGCCTAAACTCAGCAGACTTCAACACGCATTTTATTTTTTTTGGAACCTAACCCAATACTACTTCCAACACGTTCTACACAGCTTAACAACCGGTTACTACTCCCCATATTCTTCCTAGGTTAACAAACGTGTAGGTCATATGGATTACATATTACCTACACGTTTATGTACGCTCTGATCGCGTTTAAACGGTTGTACCTCGGTGATATGATTATTAATGTGGGAGTCAGATTTATTATCATATTTCTCTCATCTTCTCGAAACGAAGTTCGGGTATTCAGCTAGTAGGTAATAAACTATAAGTTATCTTATATAAATCATAAATTTGTGTGTATCTATGAGCGTGGTCAGTACTTGGATGGGTGACCGCTTGGGAACACCACGTATCGTTGGCTCATTTTTCCGGTCCAACCCAGGCTGGGTGAGGTTAATGTGTGGGTAGCTGGTTTGCAAGTTTCCAACGAATGGAGGGTAAAACCTCCGTCTTGAATGACCAATAGATGTTAAAGAGACGTTAAGCCAAATTAAAAAAAAAAATATGTACCTATGTATGAGGGGTTCTCTGTTACAATAAGACAGCCCAAACGGTAGCAGATAGCAAAAAATGATTCCCCTCCCCCCCCCCCCAAANAAATTGATGGGAATGGCCCCCCCCCCCAAAAAAAATAATGATCTAAGACCCCAGGAAAATTATCAGAACTAAAATATGTCAGGCCGTTTTCGAGTTACGGCCAAATTTATAATTTATTCACTAAAGTCAGACAGTCACGGTCCAAAAATTTGTCGCGACAAAGGTATTCTAGAGTTACGAGTTCGAAACCGGGAACGGGTAAAATAAAATTTAGAAACTACTAAAAAGTCAGAATGGCCGTGCTCCTAAGGCGCCTGGCGAAACGTTTAAATCTTGGTTTTTAAAGATTGTAATATACAGGGTGGACACAAACCAATTGCCCCCCCCCCAAATTCCATTGTCCTTGAAAACAAAGATAGCAATATAAAGATCGTGGCGAAGCACGGGTGAAACAGGTACTGAGTAATTGTGGCAGTGCTTATAGCACATACTGTATTGAATGATTGTGCTGTAGCGGGCGTGCGGTGGTCATACAGTGAAAATAGTTTAGTGAAGCCGCAAAGCAGGAATGATGGTATCACGCGACAAATATATTATTCGACAATCATTTCAAGACATCCCACACAGACAAATGTCTTTTGACAGTGTTTACACAAAATTATTTCTTTCAGGTGATACATAATTAGACATTTTAGACACTTTGGACAATTTATGGTAGCTTTAGACAATCAATGTATTGGTTACATGCATTGCCAAGGGGGGAGGGTATAAAGTACCCGCGCCCAAAGTTTGGCTTCAATATCATCCCTTAGAATGCTTAGAACATATATATTTTTATATACTATGATGGAAAATATTGTTTGTGACAATTATTATAGGTCTCATTAAAATAAGTATCATAAATTGCTAAGCTTTTTTGCTAAAACGCGGGTACATTGTACCCCCCCCCCCTTGGCAATGCTAGGGTTAAGAAGTTATGGTGTGAGAATTGAAGCTTAATTTAAACTTTGCTAGCTTAGTTTACGGATAACAAATGGAATGCAAAATAATAATAATAAAATAAAAACCGTTCTCAATATGAATATAATCTCTGCACCTAAAAGAGAAGCTAATAGAGTA
The DNA here is from genome assembly GCA_012654025.1 of Pachypsylla venusta. NCBI lineage: Eukaryota > Metazoa > Arthropoda > Insecta > Hemiptera > Aphalaridae > Pachypsylla > Pachypsylla venusta. The sequence goes on from CM022881.1 coordinate 695,189, forward strand.
ATTTGCACAATCCTCTGATAAGAAGAACTCCAATAAAATGAATAAAATAGAGGAGGAAGTGCCAAACCACTTTATACAACACAAGGACCCTTCCTATGACATTCTGAGTCGATGTCGATATTAACATTTTTCTTCCGATATTATCGAATCCCTGATATCGATAAATATCGGAAATAACGAAAGAAGATATCAATGTTTATCGAAATCGATAATATCACAACATCCCTACTCGTCAGTTTTACAAGTAAAATGACGGAAAGGCTGGACCGGTGATACGGCAACAATTTTGCCAAAAACAAGGCGACAGCCAGGTGGAAAGCATTCGAAAAATTCAGACAGCTTGAGGAGCGGTACAATCGGTATGAAGACAATCGCACACCGATGGAGAACAATTCACTTCTTTTCGGCCATCAAAATGTTGGAATGACCATTTCTCAGACTCCTCTGGTTTAACAGGATTCTTATTATTGTGATATGCCGCCTGTAACTTCTGACTGCTCCCGAAAGTTCTGACTGTTTTCGCAAGTCAATAGACTATTAAAGGGAACAATTTCATCAAGAGAGGATATTATGACTGTAACAACATCCGAGCTAAACTCCATTCCGAAAGATGTTTTTTTTTTTTTTTTTTTTTTCGAAATGTATAAAACGGAGGTTCCCAAACTGGAGGACGCCAAGACAATTCTGAGGGAGCGCAAACAGAACATAGTTGGAATAAAGAAAATAATCCTGATGAGATTTTAAAATAAAAATTGTCGTCTAAATGAGTAGGTTGACACTGAAGGAGACACCGAAATATTTGGTCAGTGGAGAAATATCAAACTTAATTGAACATCAGGCTCAGTCAATTTCAAGAAGAATTCCTCATGCTCAAATTGACAACTCAATATGACACCTGACAATTAAAGCTCTGAAGATCGCCACTAAACTATTGAAGGTAATGCTGTGCCGGACGGGATTCAAGAGGAGCTGATTGAATGGTTTTTATCTGAAGTATTTAACTGAAGAATTCAGTAGGAATTCCTGATGTTTCATATACCACCTGACAATCAAAGTTCTGTAGATCGTCACTAACTATCGATGGTAATGCTGTGCCGGACGGGATTCAAGAGGATCTGATTGAATGGTTTTTGGCTGATGTATTTAACTGAAGAATTCAGTAGGAATTCCTGATGTTTCATATACCACCTGACAATCAAAGCTCTGTAGATCGTCACTAACTATTGATGTTAATGCTGTGCTGGACGGGATTCAAGAGGAGCTGATTGAATGGTTTTGGCTGAAGTATTTGAACATTTATGCTAAGTGTTGCCAAATATCCTGTATATTGCTATTGCAATTCTCGTCCACCTAATACTTAGTGAATCTGGTTTCTAATGCTTGGCGATAATAAAAACAAGAATCTCGATTGACTGAATATTGCTGGGAGTCACATCAATCCAAGATTTTTTTCCAACCTTCAAACTTTGTTTTTAGAGGAGGGGGATATTGTTCATGATTTGGAAAGGTCGGCTAAACAAAATGACGGGATCTCTGAGAGAAGTATGAGAAGTCCGGAGGATATTCAGATGTGACAGATTTTCGTTTCGGCCAAATATCGGATACATTTTTAAAACACCACGTACCTGTTCAAATTATAACTGATTTAAGAAATTTAAATCTTTGAATAACATATTATTTATAAGTATTAAAATATATTATCTTTTAAATAAATTAAAACAAAACCCTTTTCAAAAACACTATTTTTTCAGAAGAAACAAGTTTCGAATCATTCGATTCATCATCAGTTGACAACTTTCATCTTTCGACTCGACTAGACTGATGATAAATTGAATAATTCGAACTAGTTTCTTTATAAATAATTATAAATTATGGTCTTGGTAAGTGTATTAAAGGCTTTTATTTGACTTACTATGTATGTATGTTTGTGGGTAAATCTTAGAAATTAAATTTAACCCAATTCCTATTGTCCGTTTTTAATTTATTTGAAAAGATTTAAGAAACATCAAATGCATATGAGGAAATGCAATTTTTTTAACTATGCCGTGTCACTAAATATTTTAAATGAAATATATATTTGTTTTATGAGAAAAAACCTTCATACCTATATATACTATATACGTTTACTAGGAAGTACTAGTACTACTACCTACAACTAGTTTAGTAGTTATTTGATAGAGTGAAAAATTAATATTGAGTTTTTATAGGGTTTCCTTAAAGTATTAACCCTAACATTGCCAAGGGAGGGGGGGGGTACAAAGTACCCGCGTTTTAGCAAAAAGCTTATAGTAATCAATTTACTTATTTTAATGAGACCTTTAATAATTGTCACAAACAATATTTTCCATCATAGTATATAAAAATATGTATGTTCTAACCATTCTAAGGGATGATATTGAAGCCAAACTTTGGGCGCGGGTACTTTATACAATGCATGTAACCAATAAATTGATTGTCTAAAGCTATCATTAAAAGCTACTATAAATTGTCTAAAGTGTCTAAAATGTAAAACTATGTACCACCTGCAAGAAATAAGTGTGTGTAAACACTGTCAAAAGACATTTGTCTGTGTGGGATGTCAGGAAGGACAAAGTTCTGGTTCAGAATAGATTTCCTAGGGTCTAGCGATTTTCCAGAATAGATTTCCTAGGGTCAGAATAGATTTCCTAGGGATTTTGGTTTATAATATGTATAGATTAAGTTGAAACAATATTACTTAGTAGAACTAGATAATTAATATTATTTTATGTATTAAATATAAGAGGGAGCAAAACCCCTAATAAGTTAGGTATTAGTTTAGGGGTTCATTGTACCATGTTAAAAAATTGTTAAAATAAAGAAATAATTTCAATCCATCAATCAATTTATAGTCTAATTTGCACTCTGATCATAGTCTCCTATCAACTAAGTAGTATGACTTTTAGAGGAAAAATAGAAGGAAAAAGACCCAAGTATCTAATCATTGTTAAGAAATAGAATAATTTTACCCTTATTATTATCTATTAATGTGGATAAATTGTGTTACTATGTCAGATAAGTCCAAAATTAGGACAGATACTCTCATACATTATCTGAACTAGACCTGCCGATAAAAATTAAGATTATGAAATTTATCTGTTCTGAGATTATTATCTAGGCATAGATATATTTGAAATTAAAATCATAAATAAATGTAATAACGATTTTAATTATATGCTGATATCAGCAATTTTACTATTAGGTATTCGTAATAAAATTCGCTATGAAATCATTATCAATAATGAAGATTTTTTTGTATTTACAAAAGAATAAAATAATAAATAATTTAAAATCTAGGTAAAATCAATGAAAATAAATAACAAATAATATTATTCTAAAGGAAAATTTAAAATAGTAAAAATATAATAAAATACTTCGTAAAACTTACTTGAGATTTTTAATATTTTGTGATATGCTTCAAACGAACTCAACAGTTTGAAGTCACTCGATGCAGTGTGCTTTTTTATGTTCTGTTTCTTAAAATTGCAAAATGAGGTAAAAAAAAGTTTTTTTATTTTTCAAAATTGTACTTGCGCATCTTTGAGCTTATATTGATTTTTTACGGGATAATTTTTCTTCCATTCGAAAAAAAATAGAGNAAAAGACATTTGTCTGTGTGGGATGTCAGGAAGGACAAAGTTCTGGTTCAGAATAGATTTCCTAGGGTCTAGCGATTTTTTTTTTATTTTCATTTACATTATTTTATTCCTGGGATTTAATTTTACTTTTATGTAAGATAATAATTGATTTAGTTTATATTTTTTTAATTTATAATAAAGTAATAACGACTTATTGTAATAAAAAAATCATTTTATCCTTTATTTTGTTTGCGGGTACTTTGTGCCCCCCCCCTTGGCAATGCACGTAACTAAATAGCTTGGCAATCCTAGGATTAAAGGTGGGAAATAACTCCCCAGTACTATGCATTCCTTGACAATAAAAAATCTATATAAACTGGACATACCTATTCCAAAATGGGATTTTTCCGGGTACCAGCCCATCAAATAAATCCTTTTTCCCAAACGCGAAAGGGAGTGTGTTCACGAACGATCTGTTTTAAATACATCAGTTAAAACGCCCAATTGGAAAAAAAGAGATCGTGATTGCCCTAATAGGAGTCGGACATACCAGACTTTTTTAGGAAATCTGACAAAGAGGTGCTGTGTTGTCCATCTTTTTTCGGCACTATGTTCTCGCTTCCTCCTCAGATGACCTCTGGATTTAGAGTCCATGGTGACTTATCTTAATCGGGGGGATTGTTTTAGGCGTTATTTACACAACACGTAAAACGACGACTTGCGATGTCCCAAAAGTCCGAGAATATCTTTTGAACGGTTTTATGTGGAGTTTTGAAATTTAACATGGTATTATAAATTAAACCACCTGATGGTGTGACCCATTTTTCAGGGGCGCGACATTTGCGAGTACTGAAGTCCAATCTAGTTTTGGCGGTTTTCGGGTTAAGAAATTTTTTTGGCGTTTTTCCCAAATTTCAGAAAAAAAAGAAAACTTGTTTCGGCATTGAAAACACGACATCAAAAATTTCAGCCCATTATATTATATTTGATGTTCACAACAGATTGATTTTGGTTTATTATTTTCAACAATGAACCTTTGGAATCGTCACGAAAAATACAAAAACACTCCCCCTCAAAATTTGATATTATACGTTTCAAGGTACGTAGAATCCAAAAATCGAATAAAAAAAATCCGTCCGTCGCGTCGTACGCCGTGATGGGCATTTTGTCACTTAGCCTTGACCGATTTGGATGAATTTATAATCCCATCGGTGCTCTAATTTTGCCCCGAAACTTTTGGTTTTAATCGAATACACCTTTGGCGATTTTTAGCGCTTTTTAGCGGTTTTCAGTATTTTTGTGTAAAAGGAGAATGGTAAGAGCTAGAGACTTGAAATTTTGTATGTATGTCATATTTAGGGTCTCAGTTAGCTCCGATACTTTTGGTTTCAATCAAATATACCGCTGGCGGTTTTTATCGCTTTAAAGCGGTTTTATTTAATCCTGTCTAAAAAGAGAATGGTAAGAGCCAGAGACTTCAAATTTAGTAGGTATGTCAAACTTAGGGTCTAATTACGCCCTAGATTTGGAATCGTCACGGGACCCCCTCCCCAATTTTTGGGGCGACCCCCAATTTTTTTTTTTTCTATTTTTTGGCAGAAAAATAATAAACCCATGTGTCACATTGGCAGAGTTTTTTCTCTGCAATGGGCATAAATAGAACGACAAAGTTATTTTCTATTCAATTCATTTTCCAAAGCATTTCCCTGAAATGACATTAAAAATATTCATCGTGAAAAATGATATTTTTATTTCATATTGTGAGGATGTCATCCGCACACTATGGCCTGAGCTAATGGTTTCAAATTACAAAGAATGCAACTCTGCAATATTATAATGTTTCTGTTTCTGACATAATTATAGTTGCATGGAGTAGCAACTGAAAGCAGTTTGGTGTGTAACACATTTTGGCTTATTATTTTCAATAATGAACCTTTGGAATCGTCACGAAAAAAAAAAAAAAAAATTACCCCCCCCTCAAAATTTGATATTATACGTTTTTTCTTCTTCCTTAACTTCACCCCTTCCCAAATCTCTTTGGGGTTGGCACTGCTCTCCTTACTTCTACCATGCCACAGCCTTTTGTTCGATATTCGAGCACTCATAGGTTTCTGGCTATTCCTGGCCTAATCAAGGTTTGGTGAAAATGAGTAGCTGGTTTTGAGGTTTTCAGCGCGTGTAGCTTAAAACTCAGAAAGTTTAATCTGTTTAAATAATTTTATATTGTGGCCCCACATTGAGGATGCAGTGTGCTCAGATGACATTCATTTTCTTTCTTGGTAAGTTGCATTAAATAGCCAACGATCATACCACGTTGAATAGACCAGTTCCCGTCAGATCACTGAAGTTAAGCAACGTCCGGGCGTGGTCAGTACTTGGATGGGTGACCGCTTGAGAACACCACGTATCGTTGGCTTTTTCCGGTCCAACCCAGGCTGGGTGAGGTCAATGTGGGTAATTGGTTTGCAAGTTTTAAGCGAATGGAGGGTAAAACCCCCGTCTTGAATGACCAATAGATGTTAAAGAGACATTAAGCCAAATTAAAAAAAAAAGTTGCATTAAATGATTTGTATGTTTAGCGCGCGATTTCCGGAGTTCGGTATTCATTGGAGATTGCAGTAGTACACCCAGGATTTTCATTCAGGTGGATTTCCATTCGAGTTTTTATATTTAGTATTAATATGAGCTCTAATCGTCATGTTCATAGTAAAGAGGCCGATAATTGTATGGGAAGCAATATGCCTGTTGCACGATTTTCCTTACAAAGTCATAGTTGTGTGATAAAAATCTAGATTTTGTTGACAACATCCAGTGCTATAAAGTTCATGTCCCAAATAACTTACTTTATATTGCTATTTTTCATATTGTTATAATAAATCTAATATTGCAAATGGCATAGACCCACAGAATCATGTCAATCACTACATTATAATTACATCAGTAATACAAAACTAGTGGATCAAGATCATCGGGTGCTCAAACAATAAAATATTGGTCCCCCTGGCGAGAGGGCCCCCAATTTTTTCAAAATCGAAAAGCCTGTAACACCAGCAATAACAAATCAAAATTTTACGTTTCTACAAACCACTAAAAAGATAAAAAATCATTTTAAAAAAACACAATATTGGGACCCCTGGGCCCCTTCCAGGGGGGCCTTGTGCCCCAAAAACTGTATAGCGAATTTTCTTCATGTCATAAACATGTATACGAAATTATGTCAAAATCGGATGAAAATTGTGGCTTGTATCACGTAACAAACATACATACACATACACAAATTATACAAGTGCATTTTGGGATGTATATGGGAGTCAAAAGTGGATTTCACTAACGTTCACAATAATATGTATAGACTGGGAGGAGCTCTAAAGATAATCAATTTTTGGTCATGAAGATGTTTAAGAAGATTCAGTAAAGCAACGTCGGCCGGGCTACACTGGGGGCTCTTAACCTATGGTAGTCACGGAAGATTTTCCAAGAGGGCAAACAATCCATCCATAGGTAATTCCATACTAATATGTAAATGTGAAAGTAAGTCTGTCTGTATGTGTGTGTGTATGTATGTTACGCTTTCACGCTTAAATTACTGAACCGATTTTGATGAAATTTGGTATGGAGGTAGACTAAACTTTAGGAAAGGACATAGGCTTTAAGGCGTTGAAACTATAAACGGCCATGCCTATAAGGCGCCAAGGGAAGCGGGCGTATCCTGCTAGTTAGCTCATAAAGCATACTCGTATATGGGGCAGGACGTGCGAATGCCAAATCATGAGCGGCAGGTACGTTGCTTTTTTCCAAGAAAAAGTCGGGAAAAGGTATTATATATTTAATCACTTCGGATATCAAAATAAATAACCTCCCCTCCCCCGAGGGTCCTGGTATCTGAAGATATTACCCTCAAGTATCATCTCACAATCTCAAGTATGAGATATTTTTCATAAAACGGTCAAGTGGGTATCTCAATGACATTGCACTAGGAGGGCCTGGTTTCAATCCCTCGCTGGGCCCGAAATTACGGGCTTGTGATTTCGGGGTAAGGCCCAAACGCCGTTTCATTATTTTTGTGGGTATCACAGAATTACTAAGTGTATCCTGCACTAATAATATCTTCACATTTTCTAATGCTTTTACTTTGGTAATGCCGCTACTGGTCAATTATTTAATGTGATAATTGGCCAGTAGCGGCATTAGCTAATCAACCGTCCTCACGAAGCTGAGTAGTCTCGAGAAAACGGTTGAGTTGATGATTGAGGCCCTTATTAATTCTGTGATACCCACAAAAATATATGGAAAGGCCATTGGGCCTTACCACAAAGTCATAACTGAATTGAAATAAATTACGTCTCGGCTGTTTCTTGGAAGTTCTAACGAATCATATTGATTATTTTACTTTTTCAGTTATTGCTATGTTCATCACTGTTTCTTGGAAGTTCTAACGAATCATATTGATTATTTTACTTTTTCAGTTATTGCTATGTTCATCACTGTTTCTTGGAAGTTCTAACGAATCATATTGATTATTTTACTTTTTCAGTTATTGCTATGTTCATCACTGTTTCTTGGAAGTTCTAACGAATCATATTGATTATTTTACTTTTTCAGTTATTGCTATGTTCATCACTGTTTCTTGGAAGTTCTAACGAATCATATTGATTATTTTACTTTTTCAGTTATTGCTATGTTCATCACTGTTTCTTGGAAGTTCTAACGAATCATATTGATTATTTTACTTTTTCAGTTATTGCTATGTTCATCACTGTTTCTTGGAAGTTCTAACGAATCATATTGATTATTTTACTTTTTCAGTTATTGCTATGTTCATCACTGTTTCTTGGAAGTTCTAACGAATCATATTGATTATTTTACTTTTTCAGTTATTGCTATGTTCATCACTGTTTCTTGGAAGTTCTAACGAATCATATTGATTATTTTACTTTTTCAGTTATTGCTATGTTCATCACTGTTTCTTGGAAGTTCTAACGAATCATATTGATTATTTTACTTTTTCAGTTATTGCTATGTTCATCACTGTTTCTTGGAAGTTCTAACGAATCATATTGATTATTTTACTTTTTCAGTTATTGCTATGTTCATCACTGTTTCTTGGAAGTTCTAACGAATCATATTGATTATTTTACTTTTTCAGTTATTGCTATGTTCATCACTGTTTCTTGGAAGTTCTAACGAATCATATTGATTATTTTACTTTTTCAGTTATTGCTATGTTCATCACTGTTTCTTGGAAGTTCTAACGAATCATATTGATTATTTTACTTTTTCAGTTATTGCTATGTTCATCACTGTTTCTTGGAAGTTCTAACGAATCATATTGATTATTTTACTTTTTCAGTTATTGCTATGTTCATCACTGTTTCTTGGAAGTTCTAACGAATCATATTGATTATTTTACTTTTTCAGTTATTGCTATGTTCATCACTGTTTCTTGGAAGTTCTAACGAATCATATTGATTATTTTACTTTTTCAGTTATTGCTATGTTCATCACTGTTTCTTGGAAGTTCTAACGAATCATATTGATTATTTTACTTTTTCAGTTATTGCTATGTTCATCACTGTTTCTTGGAAGTTCTAACGAATCATATTGATTATTTTACTTTTTCAGTTATTGCTATGTTCATCACTGTTTCTTGGAAGTTCTAACGAATCATATTGATTATTTTACTTTTTCAGTTATTGCTATGTTCATCACTGTTTCTTGGAAGTTCTAACGAATCATATTGATTATTTTACTTTTTCAGTTATTGCTATGTTCATCACTGTTTCTTGGAAGTTCTAACGAATCATATTGATTATTTTACTTTTTCAGTTATTGCTATGTTCATCACTGTTTCTTGGAAGTTCTAACGAATCATATTGATTATTTTACTTTTTCAGTTATTGCTATGTTCATCACTGTTTCTTGGAAGTTCTAACGAATCATATTGATTATTTTACTTTTTCAGTTATTGCTATGTTCATCACTGTTTCTTGGAAGTTCTAACGAATCATATTGATTATTTTACTTTTTCAGTTATTGCTATGTTCATCACTGTTTCTTGGAAGTTCTAACGAATCATATTGATTATTTTACTTTTTCAGTTATTGCTATGTTCATCACTGTTTCTTGGAAGTTCTAACGAATCATATTGATTATTTTACTTTTTCAGTTATTGCTATGTTCATCACTGTTTCTTGGAAGTTCTAACGAATCATATTGATTATTTTACTTTTTCAGTTATTGCTATGTTCATCACTGTTTCTTGGAAGTTCTAACGAATCATATTGATTATTTTACTTTTTCAGTTATTGCTATGTTCANCGAAGAGCTCTTTTTTGAAGAATGAATATTTCCTGAGTTTGATGAGAAGGTCCCCAGAAAGCAATACCGTAACTCATGATTGAGTGAAAATATGAAAAGTAGGTGATACGAGCTGAATGTTCTCCGAGATGACTTCTGATTGATTTAAATTGCAAATATAGAAGATCCTAATCGAGGTTTCAAATTTTCTATATGGGTTTTCCATTTCAGATTATTACTGAGATGAAGGCCTAAAAATTTTACTGATGACACTGCTTCAATATGGGAATTTTGAATAGGTATCCGCGGGAGTTACGTTATTGAACAGTTATTGAAATATAGATAGGATGTTTTTGTGGTGTTTAAACAAAACTTGTTGGAAATGAACCACGAATTAAGGGAGGTCAAAATTCCTGTTGCCTTGACAAACAGGTCCCCTTTGGTTTTACCAATAATGATGAGACTGACGTCATCACAACAGAGGGCAAATTCCGCGCTATGTCATTGATATCTATAGAGAATAAGGGAGGCCCTAGTATTGAACCCTGAGGGACGCCCTCTTGAATTTCTAGGAAGGGAGAGAATGTTTAATCTAAATATTCTTAGAGGGAAGCTTGACTCGCTTGATCCCAAGTATCAGTAAAGCATAGACACCCAGTCTTTGCCGAACTAAGATACGGAATTACTGTACAACCTCATTTCGGTCTTGACAAGAAACATATGTTAGAGGGAAGTGTGGCCCCCTTTACCCAAACCTAATAAACCTAAGGAAAACTTGATCCCAAGTATCAGTAAAGCAGAGACACTCATCTCTGCCGAACTAAGATTAGGATAGTACTATACGATGTCATCTCGGCAAGAAATCATATTGCTGGAGATGAATGTCGACGCAGTATAAAGTCCTAGGAGATTTCCTAAGAGGGGATCAGATCAGTTTTAGAGATAGGAAGTGCACAAGCTCCGAACAATCGAGTTCAGGCGCCTGTTCTCCACAATTATAAGATCTGATCACATGTTAAGTATATCAACATTCCTACAACCGCATCCAAATCAGAAATTTTGTGTGTACCTATGTGGTAAGGGTTATCTGTTCCAATACCACAACCCAAACGGTAGTAGTAGTAGTAGTAGTAGATATGAAAAATTGATGAGAATGAACCGGCCCCCAAATCATGGTCTACGACTTGCTTTTACTGAGCAATTTTTTTATTCAGGAGGTAAAATAAAGGCAAGATATTGGTTCACTTCTAAGCTTGATGAAGGGGGCGCACCGTTCAGTGGACAATAAGAATGGAAAAATATAAAGGTGAAATTTATTTATGGTAATTAATCTAAATATTCTTAGAGGGAAGCTTGACTCGCTTGATCCCAAGTATCAGTAAAGCGGAGACACCCAGTCACTGCCGAACTAATATGGGGAAGTTCTGTACGACGTCATCCCGAACATGGCAAGGAACATGAACAAGAGAAATCATATTGCCAGAGATGAAGGTCGATAGCAGTATAAAGTCCGAGGAGATTTCCCAAGGGGGGGTCAGATCAGTTTTAGACATAGGAAGTGCACAAACTCCGTAAAATCGAGTCCAGCGCCTGTTCTCCGCAATTTTAAGATCTGATCAAGTGATATATCAACCTTCCTACAACCAAATCCTGCAGGCAAATAATTTATAAATCAGAAATTTTGTGTGTACCGATGTGGTTTTCTGTTCCAATTCCACAGCCCAATCGGTAGCAGATGTATGGGAAATTAATGAGAATGGACCCCCCCAAAAATCATGGTCTACGACCCCAGAAAAATTATCAGAACTTAATATGTCAAGGCGTTTTCGAGTTACGGCCAAATTTATAATTTCTTCACCAAAATCGGGCAGTCATGGTCGGATATCTTAAATTTTATCGCGACAACATATCAACTGAAAGCAAGAATGTCAGAATGGCTGTGCATCTAATGCCCTTGGCGAAACGTTTCAATGTTGGGTTTTTAAAGTTAGTGTTTGGACACAAGCCGCTATGAATTTTCTCAATTTGTTCTTTCAGATATTAGATACTTTTGTCTTTGTATATTTCGACAAGAAAAATGTGATAAAAATCTAGTGTGAACATCATACGACTTTCCTTGTCTATAAAAAGAAGAAGAATGAATTGTAATGTACTGAAATTTTGAAATTCACGCCGAGCGCAAATCTCGAGTTTTAGAATTCTAGACCCGGAAAAGTGACCATACCGCCTATGATACGTTGAACTTTATTTAAAATTTTCGTGACGCAGCCAATAAATTATTCCCGCGTTTTAGGCAGGATTTTTAAAAACCGCTAAGAATAGAGCAACAACCGTTAATGATGGATTGATCTTTGGCTAAAAGTGTATTTTCTCATTCCGTGTACCTAGTCAATTTTCTACTTATGATATGAATAGGCACCAAGTTTTAATTACTAGCTATTACCGTTCTCGTTTTATACCGGATTCGTGAAAACCGATTAAAAGCGGCATAAGGCGACAACGGTTTATCGATTTCAAACAAAAGTTTCGTGTGCCATCCATGCGATAAAACTGACATACCTACAAACTAATTTCAAGTCTGTAGCCCTTATTGTTCTTGAGATATCTTGTATACAGACCTAAAGACACACACACACACGGACCAAAGTCTGAATCTCGAAATTTGGGCTCTGTGTACCTCAAAACGGGTTTTGGTATTGAAAACTCAAAATCGGAAATTTCCAAAAAAAAAAAAATACAGGCTTTCAACCAGTTAAGGAAAGTCGTGAAATGTTCATAACAAATTTTTTTAAATCACTTATTGGCCTTAATTAACATTTTGTTTTTAAGGGAATTCGGAAAGCGTTATTTATTTTTAAATTAACTTGACCAAGTTAAGACCAGGGAGGTGAGCGGGATTTGGCCGTGCTCTGGAACAGCCGATTTTTCCAAGAACTAAAAGGGTTCTCTGCAATTATAAACAAAAGTAAGTTATTAATATTTCGGCGGATAAGATTAAATAGCTGCCTAGCACAAGAGCCACCCCCATTACATGTCTTCTTCTATTTTATGATAATTTCTTGTAATTATTTGAGAGTTTACTTACTGACCACAAACTAACTAGCCGGAAATTCTGAAAACCAGGAATTAAGTTAAGCACACTGTCTCCCCCATATGGGGCATATGTGTACACATTTCCCCAATATTAGACTCCCCCATATGGGGGATATGTGTAGACATTCACTCATTTTAGTCCTTCTCCGAGGAAAAAGGAAAAGTCGTTATTTGTGTTATGATTGGACATTTTACTGGACAATGTTGATTTGAGACGTCATTTTTTCGAATTAATTATGATGTTTAATATAAAACAGAAGTGAGGATTACCCCTCCCTCCCCCAACACCTCCCCTCCCTCCACTTTTTTCTTGTATCAGGCTTTTATTTAACCACTCGAAAAAAATTCCTTTTGGGGTAAAAAATATATCTTTCAGCCTTTTTTTTTTTTTTAAATTTTAATCCCTACTGAGGATAATGCGAGTTTTTGTTTTCATACAACCTTGTATTTGTTAACACAGACCAAGGCCGTACCAAGGTGGTCCAGGATTTCCACCCCCCCCCCCCACCACCAGAAATTTCATTATTTTTTTTAATGCATGACTCAATATGTAATGTTGTAAGGTGTAACTCATCATCACCACCAACAACACAACAACAATAATAACAAAAACATCAACAAAAACAACAACAACAAAAATAATAACAAAAACATCAACAACAACAACAACCAATAACAAAAACAACAACAACCGACAACAAAAACAACAACAACATCATCAAAAATAGCCAACAACAAAAACAACAATAATAATAAAAACAACAACAACCAACAACAAAAACAATAACAACAACAACATCATCAAAAATAGCCAACAACAAAAACAACAATAATAATAAAAACAACAACAACCAACAACAAAAACAATAACAACAACAACATCATCAACAACAAAAACAACAATAATAACAAAAACATCATCAACAACAACCAACAACAAAAACATCAACAACAATAATAACAATAAAAAAACAACAACACCATCAACAACAACAATAATAACAAAAACACATCAACAACAATCAACAACAAAAACAATAACAAAAACAACAACACCATTAACAACAAGAACAACATCATCAACAACAAAAACAACAACAATAATAAGAACAAATTATTAAAAAGTCTGTATAATATATATATATATTTTGTTCTTATTTTATGTGAACCGGACTTTGTATATAAATGGAGTCGATACGTAATATTTTTAAATATTAAATAACAACAATAATATCAAAAACATCAACAATAATAACAACACCATCAACAACAAAATCATCAACAACAACAAAAAAAATCACCTTATCATCATTTTCGGGTGTTAGTACTGGCTGCCCCCGAAGAAAAATCTTGTATACAGCCCTGACACGCACCATCCTACGTCCGCTGTGGAATATGAAATAATATCAAATGTCTAGATTATTGTCCATCAAATGACATTTGTAAAGTCTTTTTTATTCTTTGGGGAAGGAAAATTAAATTGATCTATTGGGATGATAAAGGCGTTGAACATAAGGGATTTAGGTTCAACACCCGACCAACGGGATGGGGAATTTGGTGACATATTGCTTGTAATTTCATGATGTACTCAGGTTCGTCTGGTCAATTGAGCTGCTACTTTGGTGTATGTTACTGACCCGTAGCGACATTACCAGAGGAAATAAAATTGGTTTGGCAGAATATTATTAATACATAAGACTCACGCGGTATTGCTGTGATACTCACAAATTTTGTTAAGATTGTCTTACAAGTGAATGAAATTTTCGATGGACAAAGCTAGTTTTGAACTTCCGAGAGCTTATGTATGTAACGAGGTTTAGAAATTGATACGTCTGTCTGTCTGTCGCTCTGTGAACAAAATAATATTTTATATTAAGGAATGAAAGACTTGAAATTTGGTATCATGGACCAAAATATTTTTGGTTAATGTCGAATCTAACGTTGACAGTTTTTACTACTTTTTAGCGGTTGCCGTTAGCGGTCTCTCATTTGTGACATGTCATGGCACTCCATTTGTCGTCACTTCTCTTCTCAACTTACATTATCCCAAAAGAATCATCCTGCATGTCTCTCCTGTATGTGTCACGCCACTGGTTCAATGCCCACTCAATGTGTCGTCACTTCTCTTCCCTCCTTACATTATCCCAAAGGACTCATTCTGCATGTCTCTCATTTTCTCACCCCATTATCATTTATTTTGTCATATGAAGCTCTCATTAGCTGTCCATTATTTCCGAGAGATAGAAAAAAATGATAAGAAATCTAACACATCTATTATTATCTTATATGGAGAACAGTTTTGAAAAATGCTGTAATATGTTGTGTCTCTTTTAAAACAGGTTCACACTTATGTTGGCAATTTTGTAAAACAATAATCGAATTTTATTGGGCGGAGCGAAGCGTAGCCTCATACTCCCTACAAACTGCAAACTTTTGTTACCCTACTCTTCCGAAACTACTGAACCGATTTTTACCAAATTTTTTTCTTCATATTCTGCATATACCCAAGGGTGCATATATCTATTTTCAGAACGATATCTTGAACCGTTTCCGATTTTTTACCAAATTCAGAGTGTCAATGTCCGATATCCTAATATTGTCGCGGCAACATATCAACTCATAGCGAAAAAGTTTTAGGTGACTTCTCAATACTTAATTTAGGACATAATTTACTAAATATTGACAAGCCATTCCAGAGTTACAAGTTCGAATCCGGGATCGGGCAAAATAAAATTTAGGAAATACTAATATTGTTTAGCCAAAACGGTAAGAGATATCGAATATATACATATTTATTGGGCGGAGCGAAGCGTAGCCTTATGCTCCCTACAAACTGCAAACATTTTTTACCTTACTCCTCCGAAACTACTCAACCGAATTTTACCAATTTTTTTTTTTTTTTNTTTTTTTTTTTTTTTTTTTTTTTTTTTTTTTTTTTTTTTTTTTTTCATATTCTGCATATACCCAAGAGATCATATATCTATTTTCCGAACGATATCTTGAACCGTTTCCAATATTTCGGCCGATTATTTTGCGCTTTAAATAGGACCTACTACTCAACGGCACGATGCAATCAAGAAAGGTGCGATACTCTCAAAAAATCTTGTTTTAACGGAATAATGAAGCAATATGCTAAAATGTATGTGGTGCGCGAAAATTCGAGGTGAAATGGATGGCTCCGCTCGTTTATGTCCACGGACACACCTAGTTTATTGGAATAAAGGATAATTCCAACTCACTTCTCATTTTATTTCGTGAAAAATTTGGAAGCAAGATGGCGAAAATGAAGAATTGTGACCCAACTATTTCTTGATTCACAAATCCGCCATTTTGTTCTTCACTTTTATTCCAATTCTGGTTCGGATTCATGTTTTTTGTTTTGAATTTTTACCTCTGTTTAGTTTTGTAGAGTCTAACCTTATTTCTGTCACATTGAGGGTTCTGAAACCGGGGAGGAGTGTCTGGCCAATTTTTGTTACCAATTTTAACCCAATTAGAGGGGTTAGGAGACGTTTTTACTAC
>CM022881.1:767416-783646 GCA_012654025.1 Pachypsylla venusta
GCTCAATTTGTGAGAGTCCTGCCATTTTATCCTGAGCAAGCGTTAAGCAAGCTGTATTCCGAGTTGTATTGCTTGATGTGATATTTTCGGTGGTTGGGTGGGCGAGCTCAATTTGTGAGAATCCTGCCATTTTATCCTGAGCAAGCGTTAAGCAAGCTGTATTCCGAGTTGTATTGCTTGATGTGATATTTTCGGTGGTTGGGTGGGCGGGATCAATTTGTGAGAGTCCTGCCATTTTATCCTGAGCAAGCGTTAAGCAAGCTGTATCTGAGCAAGCGTTAAGCAAGCTGTATTCCGAGTTGTCTTGCTTGATGTGATATTCTTTAATTGTAATTTGTATAATAGGTATCTATTTCATGAGATCATCAACATCGCGTCTTTCTATTTAGAATTCTCGTCACAAGATGAGAGCCTTGGGTTCAGTCACCACAAGACGCTATAATTGCTGATCTCATTGGGTTTCCAATGATATCAAACTAACCATTAAGGGCCATGACTCATATGTGGTGTCTTCATAATGAGCTCATGACTTTGGTTTATTATTTTCAATAATAAATCTTTGGAATCGTCACGAAAAAAAAATACCTCCCCTTAAAATTTGATATAATTCGTTTTAAGGTACGTAGAACGTAGACCGATTTGGATGAAATTTGGTATATAGGTCCCATCTGGGCTCTAAATATTGTGCCCCGAAACTTTTGGGTGCAATCGAATACACGCTTGGCAATTTTTGCCGCTTTTTAGCGTTTTTCAGTATTGCTGTCTAAAAGGAGAATGGTAAGAGCTAGAAATTTGAAATTTTGTATGTATGTCATATTTGGGGTCTCAACTTTTGGGTTCAATCAAACATACCGCTGGCGGTTTTTACCGCTTTAAAGCGGATTTCATTAATCGTGTCTAAAAATAGAATAGCAGGAGCCAGAGACTTCAAATTCAGTAGGTATGGCAAATTTAGGGTCTATTTACGGCCCAGATTTGGAATCGTCACGAGAACCCCCCTCAAAAATAAATGGGGGGGGGGTTAAAAAAGGTTTATTATTTTTTGCCAGAAAAGTAATAAACACATGTGTCACAATGGCAGAGTTTTTCAAACTCTATTTGCTGTAATTTGATAGCCATATTTTGTCTTTACAGAAGTCCATGCCATCAGTCGTAAAAGGCGACTAAGGGCAGGGTCGGAAAAGATATCTTTTCCATTACCCATGCAGAAAGCAAGGAGTACCTAATGCATAATATCCTTTCCACGCCCCCTGTGGAAGGGGAAACTTTCGCAACATTTCGAAAGTTCCCCCATTTAACATTAGAAAACCATTTTTCTCATAGCCAAGAGAGTTATTCGTGAATTTGCGTAGAAAAAAAAAAAAAAAAAAAAAACACAAAAGTGCCGTCATTTTGAAAACCCAGCAAAATTCGACTATACATGTGGGAGCATTGTTGGAAATGATGAGTTTCATAAACTCTCACATGTGTTGAGAAGTTTTACTGGGCGACACTGTATACAGTTTTCACTTCTGTGGACATGCCATTATGGGACTCATTTGCAAAGGCCAAATCAATTGACTTTGGTGTATTACATACTAGCTGTGTCGCCCGTGCTTCGCTAAGATCCTTATATTGCTATTTTTGGCATTTGGGGAGGGGGAACCTTTAAAAAAACAAGATTTAAACGTTTCGCCAGGTGCCTTAGAGGCACAGCCATTCTGACTTTTTAGTATTTTCTAAATTTCATTTTACCCGTTCCCGGTTTCAAACCTGTAACCCTGGAATGTCCGGCCATAACTTTGCAGAAAATGTCCTAAATTAAGGACTAAACGACAACCTAAAACTTTCTACATTTAAATTGATATTTGTCGCGACGGAATTTAAGATATCGAACCGTGACTGTCCGATTTTGGTGAATAAATTAGAAATTTGTACGCAACTCGAAACCTAAAACTTTCTACATTTAAATTGATATTTGTCGCGACGGAATTTAAGATATCGGACCGTGACTGTCCGATTTTGGTGAATAAATTAGAAATTTGGCAGCAGCTCTAAAACGGCTTGACATATTTTCGTCTGCTACCGTTTGGGCTGTGGTATTGTAACAGCCAACCCTCACCACATACATAGGTTCACACAACTTTCTGATTTATACATATAGATTGATTACATAAAATGTTGACATTATTGATTTGTATCAAGCGCGACAATAGTAATGCTGTGACTCTGGATAGAGCTACAAGTTCAATAAGAAGGAAAACTACTCTGCACAACTTGTTCTATTAAAGTTAAACTTTATCGAACGGATTAGCCGTAGAGCCATCTACAAGTCGTATATAGGGTGATTAAGAATATTCCATTTACATAACAGTGTACAGGCTTCTTATTCAGCATCTCTATGCAGGACGGTAGGCAGATAATCCGGGCCGGGAGGAAACATTCACGGGTCCTTCTATTATTCTTTCATCTAAAATCACCGTATGGTGATTTTAGATGACGGGCCTGATTACTGGGAACTGTGGACTGAGAAAACATCTGCACACTATGGGCTTCCATCAGGACCAGGTTATGTGCAGACTTTGTGGGGAGGATGAGGAGACTGCTTCTCACGTTATCTTTGATTGCAACTCCCTCATTGCGTGGAGACTAAGTATGGGACAGCTACATCCCAGGCTTGACATTCACGCAAAACTTGATCAGCCAGAAGGCTGATCAAGCTTGCGCAGATCTTAGGCCTTAGCTAGGAAACAAGCTACTTTCCAAGCATAAAAAGCCCATAAGAGGCTTAGGTGCAGGGGTTTACATTGCCCCATAGAGGAACTTAGCTCACGAATATACCGTATGGACAGTAATAAAAGTAAAAGCAGGCAATTCACATAATTGATGTGAAAAGGCGTGTACGCTTCTTCTTGGCAACAAATAATTCGATTATCAGATGTTAATGTTTACGAAATATACCAATATTTATGATTGCTGTACAAGCTGAAAGGTCACACTCTATTTTAAAATCAGTGTCCTGCAATAGCCATTGTCCCTTATTAGCCCACTATCGCTAAACTTCTGATATTGTGTGATTGAAAATTTTTCAAAACTTTTAAGTTGATTTAGGTACCTATTCAGAAAAAAACTTATGATAATATCTTCACCGGGCCTCTTAGGAAATCCCCTCATTTCCCTCCTTCTCGGTAGGTCTGTCTCTATGGCACGTTGAATACACCAGATCCCGTCAGATCACCGAAGTTAAACAATGTCTAGCGAGGTTTTACCAAGTTCTTGTCCAAGTGGGTTTGCGCCTTCGTGTTGTTGGCTATTTTTTCTGCCCAACCCAGGCTGAGTGAGGTCAATGTGGGTAACTGGTTTGTAAGTTTACAACGAATGGAGGGTAAAACCCCCGATTTGAATGACTAATAGATTTTAAAGAGACAATCATCACCATTTTTTTTTTTTNTTTTTTTTTTTTTTTTTTTTTTTTTTTTTTTTTTTTTTTAATCGTCTCTTTAAAATCTATAGTGCAGTTTAAGCCCATTTTATTTTGTCTTTTTGTTCCATTGGCGACTGAAATGCTTTCGAATGTAGACTGAAATGCTTTAAAAAAAATTTCAATCAATTTTTCAGGATATGCCGGAAAAACCTGATTTAAAAATAATGCTGCACATGCAATAGTTGAGATAGAACAACAATTTTTGTTTTATTTGAAAGAAAAGAAATGGGGAATTATTTTGATGTATGAAATTGATATGAATAAGCACCAAATTTCAAGTTTTCAAATTTGTAATTTCAAACATCAAATTTCTAGCTCTTTCCATTCTGGTATTATAAGCAGAACCGCCAAAAAGCGGCCTTCAATCTCTACTTAGTTGCCAACAATATATTACACTTCAACCTAAGTTGTATTTTTCAATTTCTTGTATGAAATTGATATGAATAGGCACCAAGTTTAAAGTTCTAGCTATTACCGTTCTCATTTTAAGCAGGATATGTAAATTCGCATTTATGGGATTTTTTTTGTATATTTGATGTTTTTTTATTTTAAATGAGGTAATAGGTAGGTTGGTTCATGATGGATTTGATTTTGATTGTAACGTAAAGGCCGATTATGTTAATGGGTGAGGTGCGATATGAGCCTTCAACAGGGCTATTCTGATCAGATGGGGGTAAAAACAATAAAATTTTCAGAATAGATAATGTGAGTGTAAGTATATGCTAGGGTTGCCAGATGTTTTTAAGCCAATGTCGGGACATAATTTGAACATAATTATATCGTGCAAAAATCGGGATTTCAAATGGATAGCCGGGACAACCCCCCAAAAGCACAATGTTGAAAAGAAAATTTATTATTTTTCTGGCAAAAAATAATAAAACATTTTTGGCCCTCCCTCCAAAAAATGGGGTGATGAAAATGAGTCTTGTGACGATTCCAAATCTGAGTCGTAGTTAGACCCTAAATTTGGCATATCTACTAAATTTGAAGTCTCTGGCTCTTACCATTCTATTTTTAGACAGGATTAATGAAAACCGCTTTAAAGAGGTAAAAACAGTCAGCGGTATATTTGATTGAACCCAAAAGTTTTAGAGCTAACTGAGACCGCAAATCTCTAGCTCTTACCATTCTCCTTTTAGACAGCAGTACTGAACACCGCTAAAAAACAGCAAAAATCGCCGAGGGTGAATTCGATTGCACCCAAAAGATCGCGGCACAATTAAATCTTAGGTGGGATCTATATGGCAAATCGGTCAACGCTAAGTGGCAAAAGTGCCCATCACGGCGTACGGGGCGCGGCGGACAAACGGTTTTTTTTTTCTTCGATTTTCAGATTCTACGTAGGTACCTTGAAACGTATAATATCAAATTTTAAGGGGGAGTATTTATTTTTTCGTGACGATTCCATAGGCTCATTATTGAAAATAATAAACCAAAAATGGCAAGGCAATAGGTAGAAGGTAGGACGGTAGGTGCAACATTTATTTAAAAATAACTTTAAACACTTTCAAAAACAAATAAAAATTTCTAAAACTTTCTGTCTATTACCTATTTGTCGTACTTTGAAGAAGATTGTACTCGTTTTACAAAATCTTTTTTGGTTTTCATATATTGATAAAAAGATTTACAATCAAGCTTGAAGTTATCATTAAACGCCAATTTACACAGCCCGAGCATTCGTCACGAACAGAGGTGACGAACGAGCATTGGTTCAAGGCTCAGGCAGTGTAAACAGTCGCCGCGAGCCGATCATGTTCGAAGCAAATGCTCGTTCGTGCTCGAGCCTGATCTCGAGTAACTGATCGTCAGAAATGCTCGAGAATGCTCGTTTGTGTTCGTGCTCGTCGAAAACTGGCGAGCAACGATCACGAATGCTCGTGTATGTTCAGGCAGTGTAAATGGGCCTAAAGGAAAAATCGGAACTCCACGTGTCCCGTCGGTACATTTCGAAAATGTCTAAAAAATCGGGACGTCTAGTTCGAGGTATTTGCATATAGTTCTGTTACATATCCGAGTATGTAATACTTTGGCAAATTTCCATCTCTCTGAGGTGGACTTCACTCCCGTCTAGAAGGAAGTCTTAGTCGGCTCCACCCAGAAGAATTATGACGTTAGGTTTTCTAGAAGAATATAAATCAGAGTGGCTGTCTTTGTTAGTCAAGAACTATTTAATTGACCATTATAGAAGCTATATCTTAGAATGACTATTTTCGGATTATAAACAGTGACATTCTTGATGGAATTGATTTACTTTACGTGTATAGGAAACAATAAGGTTTTAGGGTGCAATTTTATAAGTAAGAGTTTCCTAAATGTTTCATGTGGATATAAAGCTATACGTGTATACAGGGTGTAACGGTTGTTGTACACAGAAGTATACAGTGTTCGAAAAGTCCGGGAACGGATTTTTTTTTATTTTTTCATATTCTGCATAAACCTAAGGGTGCATATATCTATTTTCAGAACAATATCTTGAACCGTTTCCGATTTTTTGGCCGATTTTCTGATTTTTTTACCAAATTCAGTCATGATTGCGTTTCAAATAGGACCTACTACTCAACGGCATGATGCATTCAAGAGAGGTGCAGTATTCTCAAAAAATCTTGTTTTAACGGAATAATGGAGCAATATGCTAAAGTTTATGTGGTGCCCGAAAATTCGAGTGAAACGTATGGCTCCGCCCGTTTTTGTCCATGGACACCCCTAGTATACACAAGAAGGGTAAAATTTCATTTTTGAAATTTTAACGTCAACCAAGAGTACTATTGGGCGCAGACTACTCTTGCATTTTTTTTTTTTTTTTTTTACTTTCTCTTCCTATAGAAGATAAAGAATTGTAATCCTGCAAACAATTTGGACATTTTTTGGCCTAAAAAAATGGTTTAACGGGAACTCGAAACGCAAAATAAAGATCAGATGTGTCATTTCCTATTTCATTTTTGAAGTTTGCAAATATTTGGAGCTATGAGGTCTAAAAAAATTGATATGTCCGACGTGCAATGTATAACGTATGTACGAAATCGTGTGCAGAGGTCTGGAAGGTCCGATTTCGATGAATTTTGCACAGGTCATTTATGGGCAAAAATCCCGACGCAAATCCCCCGATATCTCCCCCAGAGGCGCCACTTGGACCTGAACAGTTTTTTTGGGGGACTGAATCTCTAAAATCCAAGCCACATAACCAATTTTGATGAAATTTAAATCAGGTAATCACAGCAGTATATTACCTAAAGCAGTATATTACCTAAACTAACTAATTTTCATAACTAACTCCATCTTCATAATTTTTTTCATAAATAACTTCATCTGTGTTCATTTTGTTTTACACTGAAAAAAAAAAAAAAAAAAAAAAAAAAAAAAAAAAAAAAAAAAAAACGTACTACCCTACCCGGGAATGAACTCAGAAACTACCAACTATGAAACAGGGGCCTTGCCACTGAGCCACGATGTTCTATGGTTATAGAATGAGAAAGTACAATATTTAAATTTAACTCTCATCATTTTTTCATAACTAACTCCATCTTCAACATTTTTTCATATGTGTTACATTGATGCGGTAATAATTTTGTGTTACACTGTTGCGGTGATCATTTTTTTTGTTACAGGTGCGCGCATCTTAAAATATTTCACTCTCATAATTTTTTCATAACTCGCCTAAAGAAGTATAACTTCAAAAAGTGGTGAGTTTGGGTGATTCCTTATATGTTCCCCGACAATTCTCTCATTATTATTCATATGCCAGACGCTTTAATTCTATTCCATAATAATAAGAAAGCCATGAAAACATTTTTATCCACATTTTGGGTGATTCCTCATATGTTCCCCAACAATTCTCTCATTATTATTCATATGCTTGACGCTTTAATTCTATTCCATAATAATAAGAAAGCCATGAAAACATTTTTATCCACATTTTGGGTGATTCCTCATATGTTCCCCGACAATTTTCTCATTATTATTCATATGCCAGACGCTTTCATTCTATTCCATAATAATAAGAAAGCCATGAAAACATTTTTATCCACATTTTGGGTGATTCCTCATATGTTCCCCGACAATTCTCTCATTATTATTCATATGCCGGACGCTTTTATTCCATTCCATAATAATAAGAAAACCATGAAAACATTTTTATAACAGTTTCATTAACCCACAAGAATGCAATCAATTCAAATATTATTATTGATCAATCAATATTAAATCCTTCAATATCGATTGTGAAAATAGTTTGATTATTATAATAATCAGGGGCGTACACAGGATTTTTTTTCGGGGGGGGGGGGGGCGGGCAAAAGGTACCTATACCATAACAGCATCGNATGCAAGGCCGCACCCAGTTGGTTTCGGCCCCCCCCCCCCCCCCCGATAATCAAATGTTTCTAGAGATAAAGGGCATGGCAAAGCCCTATAGTACCGGCATCCGGGGCGGTTCACCCTACCGTTCCTACGCCTCTGCCTAATAGGTGATGTTCTATCGCGCCCAAAATATAGGTTTTTTTTCGAGAAATGTTTCTCCCTCCATATGTAGTAAACATTTGGGCATTTTTTTTTCTTAAGCTATCTAGGTTAATTTTTTTTTTTGCCTAAAACCGCAACGCCCCCACATCCCATCTTTCAAAGTTACCATCAGATCGGTTCAATGAAAACCTGCCCGTTACTCTCCTGTTAACTTTTAAGTCTCCTAGTGAAACCCACCCAGCTTATTTCAGTTAAAAATGTAATTATTATTAAACACTCTAGTCAACTAGCTAACACATAACGCAAACCACAAATAATAATAGGTAACTAAAAATTTGAAAATATGTAGAAAAAAAGTTAAATCGCCCTAACTTTGCACTTTGTTATGTAAACTTTTCACAAAAAGTGTTTTCTGCGTGACATTGAAAAAGAAGCACAGGGTTAGATGATATACACTCGCGTTTCACATTTGATGGATTATCTCGAAAAAAATTTCAGGGGGGGCTATAGCCGGCCGCCCCCCCCCCTTGTGTACGTCCATGATAATAATATCAAGATATAAATACTTGTATCAACACAATGCAGATATTTATATTTTAATTTTATCAATAAGTCGATATGCAGCTACAGGGTAAGAGCAATGCATATTTTAAAAAAGCTATTCGAAAAAAGATAAAAATCAAAGCAGTAAAGTTTCAAATCTTAATATGTATACTGGGTAAATCAGAAATTTGTGTGTACCTATGTAACTATGTACCATGTACATATGTATGAGGGGTTGTCTGTATTAATACCACAGCCCAAACGGTAGCAGATAGCGTAAAATTGATGGGAATGGACCCCCTCTCCCAAAATCATGATCTAAAACTCCAGGAAAATTATCAGAACTAAAATGTATCACGCCATTTTCTAGTTACGGCCAAAGTTATAATTTATTGAACAAAATCGGACAGTCACGGTCTAATATCTTAAATTTACATATCAACTCAAAGCGAGAAGGTTTTAGGTGTCTCTTTAGTTCTATTCCAGAGTTACGAGTTCGAAACCGGGAACGGGTAAAATAAAATTTACAAGATGAAAATTCAGAATGGCCGTGCCTCTAAGGTGCATGGCGAACTTTTAAATTAGAAACAAAGGTTGTAACATACAGGGTTGACACAAACCAATACCCCCCCCCCAATTTCCATTGTCCTTGAGAAACAAAAATAGCAACAGCTAGTTTGTATATGTTTAAATATCACAATTTTGTGAACATCATAAAATTACAAGAAATTTTTAACGGAATCAATGCACCCGGCATTATCAGTCAGAGCAGGTGGAGACGGTAGAGATGCGCGAATAGAGGAATGTAAAGAGCAAAGAAGGATATGATAGTACGGAATCAATGCACCCGGCATTATCAGTCACAGCAGTTGGAGACGGTAGAAATGCGCGAATAGAGGAATGTAAAGAGCAGAGAAGGATATGTTGTACGGAATCAATGCACTCGGCATTATCAGTCAGAGCAGGTGGGGAATATGATAGTACGGAATCAATGCACTCGGCATTATCAGTCGGAGCAGGTGGAGACGGTAGAGATGCGCGAATAGAGGAATGTAAAGAGCAAAGAAGGATATGTTGTACGGAATCAATGAACCCGGCATTATCAGTCAGAGCAGGTGGAGACGGTAGAGAGGCGCGAATAGAGGAATGTAAAGAGCAAAGAAGGATATGATGTACGGAATCAATGCACCCGGCATTATCAGTCAGAGCAGCTGGAGACGGTAGAGATGCGCGAATAGAGGAATGTAAAGAGCAAAGAATGATATGTTGTACGGAATCAATGCACCCGGCATTATCAGTCAGAGCAGGTGGGGACGGTAGAGATGCGCGAATAGAGGAATGTAAAGAGCAGAGAAGGATATTCTCGCCGCATGCACATGAGTGTTTTGGCTAAGTCACTTAAATAGATAAGAGTGAGTCAACCTGGTATGGCCGATCCTAAGTCGGGCCAAAACGACCTCCTGCAAGCGGAACGATCGATTGCTGGTACATCAATTGTCGATGAAGGCTTAATGGACTTCAATTTGTTTACCCTAGAGACAGCGTCCCAAGAGTGCTGCCACTCAATTTTAACGAGGTTTTGAATAAAGTCCATGGCAGAACAAAGTTTGAGAGGTGCATATGAAAGGTTGGCGGCCCTGCCAGCTATGCCATTACCTCTGATGCCACAATGTTATAAGATTTTNTTTTGGGCCTCAATATTTTGTATTTTGAAAATGATTTTTATCTTTTTAGCGGTTTGTTGCAGAAACGTAAAATTTTGATATTCGAAGGCTCGTGTTAAGGGCTTTTCAATTTTAAAAATTGTGGGGACCCTCCCCCGGGGGAGGGTCCCCACAATTTTTAAAATTGAAAAGCCCTTAACACGAGCCTTCGAATATCAAAATTTTACGTTTCTGCAACAAACCGCTAAAAAGATAAAAATCATTTTCAAAATACAAAATATTGAGGCCCAAAACTATACAACAAATTTCCTTCATACCCTAAATATGTATACCAATTTTCGTAAAAATCGGATGAAAATTGTGGCTTGTATCGCATAACATATACAAGTGCGTTTTGGGATGTATATGGGAGTCAAAAGTGGAGTTCACAAACGTTCACAATTAACGAATGTCTGTGCCTCACCCTGTACAGTGTATTCTTTCAACAGAAAGAATACAGATTGGTTACTTATCTGAAACAATATTATCGTTATCGTTATTGATGCTGGTACTGAGCGATGATTAGGGATCAGATGCCGACAATCGTTAAACAACAATATATTATGTTTGTGGCAGTTGAGTAGAGGTTCCCAAACCGGGGGTGGGGGAGGAACAGAATATAGTCTGGCTAAGGAAAAATCCTGATGAGAGACAATTTTTAAAATTAAACTTGTCGTCTATATGAATTGATTGACACTGAAGAAGACGCCGAAATACTTGGTCAGTGGAAAAATATCAAACTTGATTGAGTAACTCAGTCAACTTCAAGAAGAATTCAGTAGGAATTCCCGAGGTTTCCCCTCAGTCAACTTCAAGAAGAATTCAGTCGGAAGAATTCATTGATGTTAATGCTGTGCCGGACGGGATTCAAGAGGAGCTGATTGAATTGTTTTTGGCTGAATAATTCAGTGTTACCACATACGGATGAACGAGACAGCTGGAATTAGAAATAAAGTTTTTCCGCAGTACGAAAGTACAATGTCCTTGAGTAAAATGTTGAATTTTCTTAATAGGACCCGTGCTCACTATGGGGGTCGGTTCCGCCAAAAATCCATAATTGAGAAGTACCACACCGGGAAAGCGACAAAGCTGAAATTTAATACAAAGGTTTTTCGCAGTACAAAAGTAAAATATCCTTAAGAAAAATATTGAATTTTCTAAATAGGTGCTCTGCTCACTCTGAAATTAGAGGAGTGAGCATTAGGGAGGTATACAGAGTACTGGGAAGATTTAGAGGGGTGGGGGTAGAGAGTTGGGGTGTGTCTTATTTTACATTGTAGAAATATCTTACCTTTAGTAGACAATTTATGTCGAGGTTTCTATTACGGAGGTAAATTTAGGAACAGGACAACTGAATTCTGGAATAAATTAGAGGAATGGGCGTTAGGTAGGTGTACAGAGTACTGGGAAGATTTAGAGGGGTGGGGGTAGAGAGTTGGGGTATCTTGTGGGGGGGGGGCGTTCCATCAAAAATCGTAGAGAAATTTGCGTTTCCCCAGAAAACTTATCCTTAAGCTCTATATTGTTCTTGAGCCCTCTTGGTTTTAAATCATTCTTTTAAGATATTAGGCAGCGCGAACAGGTCTGACAATATTTTACTTATTTACAAAATCAATTCCACACTATGTACTCTATTAGTTAACCAATTGGTAATCCTGTGATACCCAACATTGCCGGTGCTTGTTATTTGTTTATCTGATTGGCAGCCATGTACCATCTCTTAGTAATAAAATAATAGAGGTTTGTCATGTCATCCCATAGATTACACGGGTTCTCAACCTTCACAATACGAAGTACCACTTGGTATTTTTTCGAATTTTTAGAGTACCACCACCCCGGGGAAAGGGGTTGTATAAAGGAAAAAAAAATCATTAACATATGAGAACATAATGCCACAAAGAAATCATGTAAAGTTACCTGATACTATGTAAAACAGAGTGGCAGAGTGAGTAGAAAGGTGGGGTTTTGAACCCACTTCCTCCTGTTCCGATGAGATTACGTACTACTTACTCTTATCAGAAACAATTGCTTCAATATCAGGCTGAATATTACTATTTTTACGCGAATGTCATGAGACACATCTAATTTACTCCTATACTTGTTTTTCAAGTACAACATTTGAGAAAATCCAATTCGCACATATATGTGGTAACAAAAAGTAATAGGGTTTTTAGTTCTTCCTTGTGGAAACTTGGATATTAGATCTTCTTGATTTTCATCCAAAAATCAACTAAAATAC
Source organism: Pachypsylla venusta (assembly GCA_012654025.1). Lineage (NCBI taxonomy): Eukaryota > Metazoa > Arthropoda > Insecta > Hemiptera > Aphalaridae > Pachypsylla > Pachypsylla venusta. The sequence goes on from CM022881.1 coordinate 779,823, forward strand.
TACTACTGTTGAACATATCTTTCACGGTGTTGTCATTTTTCAGATCAATAAACAATTCTTTATATCCGTCAGCAACGTCTGCATCTGAGTATTGTAGTAGATATTTCTTAGAGTAGATATTTCTGATCTACTCTAAGGCACTCGTATAAGGTGGATTTTTTTTTTCTTTTTACATAATACATATATTTATTTTATGATATTTTGTGTACAACTGAAAATGACTTTGCATACCACCTGAAATAGGTCCGAGGTGCGCGTACCACCGTTTGAGAACCCATCCTATAGAATATCAATAAATGCAATGACCCCTGACATTCAAAATTAATATTGTCTACAATATTTTTCGGTATGTCACTTACATCGCTATTGATGTTTAGCAAATTCATATCAGACATCCAGCCAGCGTCTAATGGCACGTTGAATACACCAGTTCCCGTGAGATCACAGAAGTTAAGCAACGTCCAGCGAGGTTGTTCTATGTGGGTGTCAAAGTGGGTTCGCGTCTTCGTGATACTGACTATTTTTCTGGCCCAACCTATACTAGGCTGGGTGAGGTCAATGTGGGTAGCTAGGTTTGCAAGTTTCCAGCGAATGGAAGGGTAAAAACCACCGTCTTGAATAACCAATAGATGTTAAAGAGACGTTAAGCCAAATTAAAAAAACGAAAAAAAAAAAAAAGTGTCAGACATCCTATTGGTGATTTATGAATTTATGACAAGATACTACCGCTATTTATGACAAGATAAAAGATACTACCGCTATTTATGACAAGATACTATCGCTATTTATGACAAGATACTACCGCTATTTATGACAAGATAAAAGATACTACCACTATTTATGACAAGATACTACCGCTATTTGTGACAAGATACTACCGCTATTTATGACAAGGATTAGCTTAATACTAATATGTTTCGTATTAAAAGTACAAAACACCAACGTCCCTTAAGAAACGTGTGAAAGTTTGCATCCAGGCAAACGAGTGTAATGAGAGATTTTTTTAAAAAAATTGATATAATTGATTTAGATCAGTAAAAGCCGCCAGCGGTAAACTCGATTGCACCCAAAAGTTTCGAAGCATACTGAAACCCCAAATATGACATACATACCAAATTTCAAATCTCTATAAATCTTACCATGTGCTCTTTTTAGACAGCAATACAGAAAACCGCTAAAAAGCGGCAAAAACCGCCATGGGTGTATTCGTTTGCACCTAAAAGTTTCGGGCCACAATTAGGGCCCAGATGGGACCTATATACAGCGGACGGCGCGGCGGACAAACGGATTTTTTTTTTATTCGATTTTTGGATTCTACTTCTAATTTTTTTTTTTCTCGTGATGATTCGATTAATAAACCAAAAAATTTGGCGTTTTTGGCAATCCCTGGGGATCCTCATAACTCCGCCCCTGGACATTTTAGGTTTATTTCAAAAGAAAGTGAACGTTTAAAGATGGCAATCATTGTTTTATCCCGTTTAAACAGTTCATTTGAATCAAACAGCACTTCCGGAAATTAGCGGCCTTTTTGCCCGGAGGGGACGAATTTGCGGACCCATGTTCATTGTGTGCCTTTATTTGTGCCTTTGAGCTCTAGTTTATGTGGTTAAAAGTATGACATGTTCCATTGGTATACCCTGTATAAAGACCCTGGTCCACAGGGTGTTTTCATGGTTGTTTGTATCAAGAGAATGGGCTTTGTAGAACATGAAAAGGGAATCACTTTTTACCAGTTGACTTTTTTGTTTAGGCCTTAGTTTGGGAGTTATCGCTATNTTTTTTTTTTTTTTTTTTTTTTTTTTTTTTTTTTTTTTTTTTTTTTTTTGATAAGCTCATAACTCCTTTAAGAATGATCCGATTTTCAAAAATTAAAATGATCTAAAAATCTAATTTTAAACTACATTTATTTAATTTACACATTGACTTGCTCTGAAAAAAAAAAAAAAAATGACTGAGAAAATGGCGGCCATTTGAAAATTTCAGATTTGATTTTCTCGAAAACCACTCCATGGATTTTAATTTTTTTTTATCTCATTTTTGTAGAAATTAAAATAACTACAAATTTGAAATTTGGCCATTTAAAATTGAAAATTTCAAATGGCCGCCATTTTGTTACATTGATTGGGAGCAAGTCAATGTGTCAAACTAAATAAATGCAGCTTAAAATTAGCTTTTNTGAAGTTAAGAAATTGGACATCGAGATTGAGAGTTGGGAAGACAGTATCAATGGCACTTTAAATGCAACAGATCAGTGAAGGTAAGAAATTGGACATCGAGATTGAGAGTTGGGAAGACAGTATCAATGGCACTTTAAATACAACCGATCACTGAAGTTAGGAAATTGAACATCGAGATTGAGAGTTGGGGAGACAGTATCAATGGCACTTTAAATACAAATGATCACTGACGTTAAGAAATTGGACATCGAGATTGAGAGTTGGGAAGACAGTATCAATGGCACTTTAAATACAACAGATCACTGACGTAAAAATTGAACATCGAGATTGAGAGTTGGGAAGACAGTATCAATGGCACTTTAAATACAACAGATCACTGACGTTAAGAAATTGGACATCGAGATTGAGAGTTGGGGAGACAGTATCAATGGCACTTTAAATACAACAGATCACTGACGTTAAGAAATTGGACATCGAGATTGAGAGTTGGGGAGACAGTATCAATGGCACTTTAAATACAACAGATCACTGACGTTAAGAAATTGGACATCGAGATTGAGAGTTGGGGAGACAGTATCAATGGCACTTTAAATACAACAGATCACTGACGTTAAGAAATTGTACATCGAGATTGAGAGTTGGGGAGACAGTATCAATGGCACTTTAAATACAACAGATCACTGACGTTAAGAAATTGGACATCGAGATTGAGAGTTGGGGAGACAGTATCAATGGCACTTTAAATACAAATGATCAGTGAAGTTAAGAAATTGGACATCGAGATTAAGAGTTGGGAAGACATTATCAATAAAAGAAAATCGTCGTTATAATAAACAATCGTATATGTGATAGTTTTGACCTAAAATCATTCAAAAACACCCCCCTGACCGAAGGATGCAAGATTAATCCAAGAATAATAAACACGTTTCAAAAGAAAGTCTTGTAAATTCACGAAGCTTTCTGTTTTCTAAAGTAAGGAAACAAATTAATAATTATAAAGAAATTCTGCTAAAATTTTAAAAAGTTTGGTTTTAGAATACGAAAGAATAGCCACAGAGTATTTTTACATTGAAAATATTGAAAAAGTGAGAGTGTCCACTTCGCTAAAGTGACAGATGAATTTACATGTAATTTTTTGGTCAGAACATAATTATTTTAGAATACAAATCAGACACTCAAGTGGTAATGACCACTCCATCTCGCAATTAAGTGGAGTTTTAACATATGGCCCTAAGTCATTAAAAGATATCAATAATGGCTAAAAAAATACGCCCCCCCCCCATCCCGAAAAATATATATTTAATGTTTCATTGTAGGTACCTACATAGAATCCAAAACTGAAATAAAAATTAAAAAAAAGTTACCCCGCAAAAGTTGTGCGACATACATATTCTGTAAATTTGACATATAAACCAACTTTCAGGTCTCCGGCTTTTACTATTCTATTTTTCGACAGGATTAATTAAAACCTTTGCATCTATGTACCTTGAAACGTAAAAAATCAAAATTTTGAGGGTTTTCTTCGTAGAGTTTTCAAGGTTACCTTATTGAAAATAATTAATCTACAGGGTGTCCCATTTTAAGTGACCAACTTAATTTATTTCGAAACTGTTGGAGTCATAAAAAAATTATTCTGACCGAATGTTC
>CM022881.1:819767-830119 GCA_012654025.1 Pachypsylla venusta
CCCTAGGCCAGATGCTGGCTATGCCCTTGTATTCAGCTTGACAAAACTTTCAATATAAGTGTCACACACATCATCTCTAGGTTGTCCAATAGAGAAACAGCTGATGTGATTCGACATAAACGAACTGTCCTGACAAATTATCCTGAACATATCCCGCACTGCATTTAAGATAAGTAATAATTATATTTTAATTAACTCACTAGAACAATTAGTCTGGAAGGCCAGATCAGTCTAATGGTTTATGAATCACTTTATTGATTATTGATTCCATAGAGAACCGATTAAATGTATCTACTAATGACTTCTAAGCGCCAGAGATCATTCCTACAGATAACCTCTAGACTTACAATATTGTATATCTGCTGGTAAGCATTATTATCAATATTGGAGAAACCAACAACTATGGCACGTTGAATACACCAGCAACTATGACACGTTGAATATACCAGCAACTATGACATGTTGAATATGCCAGCAACTATGACACGTTGAATATACCAGCAGCTATGGCACGTTGAATACACTAGCAACTATGGCACGTTGAATACACCAGCAACTATGGCACATTGAATACACAAGCAACTATGTCATGTTGAATATACCAGCAACTATGACACGTTGAATACGCCAGCAACTATGACACGTTGAATACACCAGCAACTATGGCACATTGAACACAATAGCAACTATGTCATTTTGAATACACCAGCAACTATGGCATGTTGAATACACCAGCAACTATGGCACGTTGAATACACCAACAACTATGACACGTTCAATACACCAGCAACTCTGGCACGTTGAATATACCAGCAACTATAGCATGTAGAATACACCAGCAACTATGGCACATTGAATACACCAGCAACTATGACATGTTGAATACACCAGCAACTATGGCACGTTGAATACACCAGCAACTATGTCATGTTGAATACTCCAGCAACTATGGCATGTTGAATACACCAACAACTATGACACGTTCAATACACCAGCAACTCTGGCACGTTGAATATACCAGCAACTATAGCATGTAGAATACACCAGCAACTATGGCACATTGAATACACCAGCAACTATGACATGTTGAATATACCAGCAACTATGTCATGTTGAATACACCAACAACTATGACACGTTGAATACACCAGCAACTATGGCACATTGAATACACCAGCAACTCTGGCATGTTGAATACACGAGCAAGTCATGTTGAATACACCAGCAACTATGGCATGTTGAATACACCAACAACTATGACACGTTCAATACACCAGCAACTCTGGCACGTTGAATATACCAGCAACTATAGCATGTAGAATACACCAGCAACTATGGCACATTGAATACACCAGCAACTATGACATGTTGAATACACCAGCAACTATGTCATGTTGAATACACCAACAACTATGACACGTTCAATACACCAGCAACTATGGCACGTTGAATACACCAGCAACTATGCACGTTGAATACACCAGTTTGAGTTTTCCGCTTAGGTTCAGGCTCTCCTGATGATGGTTATTTTTCCGGACCAAACCAGGCTGATTGGGGTCAATGTGTGTAACGGATTTGTAAGTTTCCAGCGAATAGATGGTAAACCCCCCGTCTGGAATGACTAATAGATGGTGAAGAAAATATCTGTCTAATAAGAAATCTAAAAATGTTAATTATAAGTGTTAAAACTATTGACTTTTAAATCTATACTTATAAAATGCAAAGCCCAGTTGGTATACTGACTGAGAGATATGCGTTAAGCCGCCTTCCTGCTCACCAGCAGGCTGCCAAACTGACAAAGGATACCATGTAATATTGATTAGCTGATGATGATGATTTTGGTGGCTCGGGATGGAAATGAGATTGAGATTTCTTTAACGGATCAAAAGTTTAAATATGGTGTCGGATGATGACTAGGTTAGCCCGTAGATATGGTTTCTTAGGATGGAGATGGAGCTTCTTATAGCTAATTGAGATATAACTTTCACCATGCTTTCTTTGATATTAAATCTTCTACAAAAGTTATGGAAAAAAGAAGTTATCGTGCCTCTAGCACCTATCATCAGTCCAATTATTTCTATATCGACCAAACCATATTTCTCCTTGTAATCAACGTAGCTCCACGATGGCTAAACATACAGACTTGAAATTTGGCACACAGGTCCCTTTTAGTATGTAGGTGCGTAATAAGGGAGGAAAAAATTTTAAGTTCAAGTGGGAGCATGTTACCGCCAAAAATTTTAGCGGGTCTTATTGCAATTTTTTTTCTGGGCAAACTAAAAGAGATAACGAAAAATGACTGAGAGTAGACCCCCCCTAAACTAGTATATAAGAACCCCATAAAAAATATAAAATTTTAAAATTTCCTTTTTTTCCCCGATTTTTGGACGGTTTTCACCACCAAAAAATCGGAATTGAGAAGTACCACTTCGGGATGAGCAAGAAAGCTGAAATTTGATACAAAGGTGTTTCGAAGTGCAAAAAGTAATATCTTTGAGTAAAATATTGAATTTTCTAAATAGGAGCCGTTTTCACTCTGAGGGTCGGTTCCACCAAAAATCTAAAATTAAGAAGATTTAATTTCAACAACAATTTCGCGTTCTCGAATTTGGTAACCGTAGCGAAGCACGGGAAAACAGCTAGTATATTATATTAAATCAAAACACTTACCAAAAACACTATTTATAATTATTTATAAAGAAACTAGTTTCGAATCATTCGATTCATCATCAGTCTAGTCGAGTCTAAAGATGGAAGATGACTGTGGATTGTTCATTGTGTGCTAAGTAGAGTGACGCGATGTACGATCAAAATATTTACTCTCTATGTCTAATACTTTTTTAAATAGAATATTGCCACTGGCTCTATCAATGAACAATCCTCAGCCAACTTCCATCTTTAGACTCGACTAGACTGATGATGAATCGAATGATTCGAAACTAGTTTCATCATAAATAATTATAAATAGTGTTTTTGGTAAGTGTTTTGTTTTTATTTATTTAAAAGTTAATAAGAAATCTGTCTAATGTCAAACCCATTTCAATAAATCTTCAACCACAACTGAGAATCGACTTTAGAAAGACAGAGATATAATTGCAAAAGGTTTTCCCCCATTTTTCATGTTTTCAATCACCGCCATCCAAAACTAGGATTTCGTGTCCATCCACTTTTTGTTCGGTATTTAAAATGTTCACACCATATTTGAAATCACTGCCATCAAAATCTAGAATCTCATGCCGATCCAATTTTTGTTCGGTATTTAAAAAGTTCACACCATATTTGAAATCACTGCCATCAAAATCTAGAATCTCGTGTCGATCCACTTTTTGTTTGGTATTTAAAATGTTCACACCATATTTGAAATCACTGATGCCATCAAAAACTAGAATCTCGTGTCGATCCACTTTTTGTTTGGTATTTAAAATGTTCACACCATATTTGAAATCACTGCCATCACAAACTAGAATCTCGTGCCGATCCACTTTTTGTTCGGTATTTAAAATGTTCACACCATATTTGAAATCACTGCCATCAAAAACTAGGATCTCGTGTGGATCCACTTTTTGTTTGGTATTTAAAATGTTCACACCATATTTGAAATCACTGCCATCAAAATCTAGAATCTCATGCCGATCCAATTTTTGTTCGGTATTTAAAATGTTCACACCATATTTGAAATCACTGCCATCAAAATCTAGAATCTCGTGCCGATCCACTTTTTGTTCGGTATTTAAAATGTTCACACCATATTTGAAATCACTGCCATCAAAAACTAGGATCTCGTGCCGATCCACTTTTTGTTTGGTATTTAAAATGTTCACACCATATTTGAAATCACTGATGCCATCAAAAACTAGAATCTCGTGCCGATCCACTTTTTGTTTGGTATTTAAAATGTTCACGCCATATTTGAAATCACTGATGCCATCAAAAACTAGAATCTCGTGCCGATCCACTTTTTGTTTGGTATTTAAAATGTTCACACCATATTTGAAATCACTGCCATCACAAACTAGGATCCCGTGTCGATCCACTTTTTGTTTGGTATTTAAAATGTTCACACCATATTTGAAATCACTGCCATCAAAAACTAGGATCTCGTGTCGATCCACTTTTTGTTTGGTATTTAAAATGTTCACACCATATTTGAAATCACTGCCATCACAAACTAGGATCTCGTGTCGATCCACTTTTTGTTTGGTATTTAAAATGTTCACACCATATTTGAAATCACTGCCATCAAAATCTAGAATCTCCTGCCGATCCACTTTTTGTTCGGTATTTAAAATGTTCACACCATATTTGAAATCACTGCCATCAAAATCTAGAATCTCGTGCCGATCCACTTTTTGTTCGGTATTTAAAATGTTCACACCATATTTTTTTTTTTTTTTAATTTAGCTTACCGCCTCTTTAACATCTGTTGGTCATTCAGGGCGGGGGTTTCACCCTCCATTCGCTGGAAACTTGCAAAACACCTACCCACATTGACCTCACAGGCCTGGGTTGGGCCGGAAAAATAGCCAGCATCACGAGGGCGCGAACCCACGTGGACACCCACATGGTACAACCTCGCTGGACGTTGCTTAACTTCAGTGATACAACGGAAATGGGTGTATTCAACGTGCCATAGATGCTGGCTGACACACCATATTTGAAATCACCGCCAACCCAACAAGCGACTTTGAAATTTGTCCATAAATGACCTTCTCCAACCTGTAATGTTCTATTTGATCTCCGCTATAACCCACCATATTTACGGGTCCTAACTATAAACAAGCACACTGCAAAGTTCGAACCCTACACATTGGCCCGCTGGGAGGGGGAAATGGGTGGAATCCTCCCAGGCCCGGGTTTTCCTAAGAGGCCTGGTGAGAAAATTATCATAATGAAATTTTTCATGTTTTTTTCTGAATACTTAATTAATAAATCAACTTAAAAATTTTGAAAAAAAATCAAACACACAAAATCAGGAATTTCGGGAGAGTGGGCTAATATGGGACAATGGCTATTGCAGGACACTGATTTAAAATATAGTGCGACCTTTCAGCTTGTACAGCAATCATAAATATTGGTATATTTCGTAAACATTAACATCTGATAATCGAATTATTTGTTGCCAAGAAGAAGCGTACACGCCTTTTCACATCAACTAAGTGAATTACCTACTTTTATTTTTATTACTGCCCGTACGATGGTTTTAGATGAAAGAATAATAGAGAGGCCCGTAAATTCCCCCCCCCCGGCCCGGATTTTCTGTCTGCGGCCCTGCTCATTGCCCAATTTTAACTATTTTTTTTTCTCCTTGTTGATTTCAGATTACAAAAAGCGCCTTGTCTGGCTTGTCATGCTTCAGGGGGGCATATAAAGGCCCCCTGGCGATTGAGGATCGCCTCTCTTCCTTTACGCCTGTATTGTCATGCGAATAGACGTTGTACATTTTTTTATTGCGGTGAGTTTATTTTTTTTTTAATAAAAAATTGCAATCAGGTTGTGATGCGTATGACGTCACAAGTGCACCATTTGAAATTTCATGCATTTTTGTCTATTCGTTCATAAGATAAAAGAAATGAGGTCTAGTTTTAACACTTAATTTTTAAGTACCACTATAACTCTTGAACGTCTTGTTCAATTTTGATGAAACTTGATGTGTGTATTAAGCGAGTCGGTAGACGCGCGCACATCAATTTAAGCAAAGCTACCAACTATATTAACACGAAACACGGTTTCTAGGTATGAAAACCCACTTTTTTTCCATTTCACTTTTTCCAGGCGACTTTTTTACATTGTTTGATCGTTTTGGAAAACTATTTCGCTAGTATTACCTATATAAATATTTCTGATACGCCTCGCCTGGGGATACCAAAGTCCTCAATCTATACTTATAAAACGCAAAGCCCAATTGATATACTGACTGACTGATAAAACGTAGCTCCACGATGGCTAAACGTAGAGACTTGAAATTTGGCACACAGGTCCCTTTTAGTATGTAGGTGCGTAATAAGAAAGGAAAAAAAAATAAAGTTCAAGTGGGAGCAAGTTACCGCCAAAAATGACGCTTTTTAGCGTTTTTTTGCAATTTTTTTCTGGGCAAACTAAAGGAGATAACGAAAAATNCCCCCCCCCCAAAAAAAATATATATATATATATAAGTATCCCATAAAAAATGTAAAATTTGAAATTTTCCGGTTTCTCTCCGCTTTATGGACGGTTTTCATCACCAAAAAGTTGAGAAAGTACAAAGTAGCGAGAAAGCTGAAATTCGACACAAAGGTGTTCCGTAGTACAAAAAGTACCTAATATCTTTGAATAAAATATTGAATTTTATTAATAGGAGCCGTGCTCATCCTGGGGGGTCGGTTCCACCAAAAATTTCGTAACCGTAGCGAAGTACGGGAAAACAGCTAGTTGTCGATAATACTGTAGATATTATCGACAAGTAAAAAAACAAAACAAAATTAACTTTTGATCAGAAATCGTATTGGAAAAAAAGAAAATATCAAAATTATATTTATTACAGATAAATATCTGGTTACTATGGTATAATATACAACAAATAAAATGTGTGGAATTTCAAATAATTTTATTTGGAAGTCTCGTCAAAAAGTGTGATAGGGTCACAAATATAAAATATAACAAAAACACACAAATTCAACAAATATCTATCAAAAAACTTTGCCAATGTGACGTTTATTATTTTTCTGGAAAAAAATAATAAACCTTTTTTGTCCCCCCCCCAAAAAAAAATTGGGGGGGCAAAAAATTGAGGGGGGGTTCTCGTGACGATTTCAAATCTGGTGCGTGAGTATACCCTAAATTTGACATACCTACTAAATTTGAAGTCTGGCTCTTACCATTCTCTTTTTAGACAGGATTAATGAAAACCGCTTTAAAGCGGAAAAAACCGCCAGCGGTATATTTGATTGAACCCAAATACATGTTTCGGAGCTAACTGAGACCCCAAATATGATATACATATAAAACTTAAAATCTCTAGCTCTTACCATTCTCCTTTTAGACAGCAATACTGAAACCCGATAAAAAGCGGCAAAAAGGTTTCGGGGCACAATTAGAACCCAGATGGGATCTATATACTAAATTTCATCCAAATCAGTCAACGCTAAGTGGCAAAAGTGCCCATCACGGCGGACAAACGGATTTTTTTTTATTCGATTTTTGGATTCTACCTAGGTACCTCGAAACGTATATCAAATTTTGATAGGGGGTATTTNTTTTTTTTTTTTTTTTTTTTTTTTTCGTGACGATTTCAAAGGGACATCATTATTGAAAATAATAAACCAAAAATACTTAGTGCCAAATATTTGTAATCATCACAAATAGTGTGTGACGCGAGTAATAAATAAAAAATAATAATAAACAAAAGCACAGTACACCTATGTAGGTAGTAGTCGTGTGTGGCCAGTTTAAAGATAATAACCTTACTGAAAGTCCTCCCGCAATCTCAATAATAAAACAATTCAGTGGCTCGAATAAATTAAGAATTTTAATTAAATTAACTTGATAATTGAATTAAAAAACTATTCACACTATACATATTATTATGTACGAGTGATCATAGGACCCAGTTCAGGCGACAAAATATAACTTCACACTACTATACATATTATTATGTACGATTGATTGATCATAGGACCCAGTTCAGGCGACAAAATATAACTTCACACTACTATACATATTATTATGTACGAGTGATCATAGGACCCAGTTCAAGCGACAAAACTTCACACTATTATACATATTATTATGTACGAGTGATCATAGGACCCAGTTCAGGCGACAAAACTTCACACTACTATACATATTATTATGTACGAGTGATCATAGGACCCAGTTCAGGCGACATAACTTCACACTACTATACATATTATTATGTACGAGTGATCATAGGACCCAGTTCAGGCGACAAAACTTCACACTACTATACATATTATTATGTACGAGTGATCATTGGACCCAGTTCAGGCGACATAACTTCACACTACTATACATATTATTATGTACGATTGATCATAGGACCCAGTTCAAGCGACAAAATATAACTTCACACAACTATACATATTATTATGTACGAGTGATCATAGGACCCAGTTCAAGCGACAAAACTTCACACTACTATACATATTATTATGTACGAGTGATCATAGGACCCAGTTCAGGCGACAAAACTTCATACTACTATACATATTATTATGTACGAGTGATCATAGGACCCAGTTCAAGCGACAAAATATAACTTCATACTACTTCACATATTATTATGTACAAGTGATCATAGGACCCAGTTCAGGCGACAAAATATAACTTCACACTACTATACATATTATTATGTACGAGTAATCATAGGACCCAGTTCAAGCGACAAAATATAACTTCACACTACTATACATATTATTATGTACGAGTGATCATAGGATCCAGTTCAGGCGACAAAATATAACTTCATACTACTTCACATATTATTATGTACAAGTGATCATAGGACCCAGTTCAAGCGACAAGATATAACTTCACACTACTATACATATTATTATGTACGAGTGATCATAGGACCCAGTTCAAGCGACAAAATATAACTTCACACTACTATATATATTATTATGTACGAGTGATCATAGGACCCAGTTCAGGCGACAAAATATAACTTCACACTACTATACATATTATGTACGAGTGATCATAGGACCCAGTTCAGGCGACAAAATATAACTCAATTTCTCCAAATGGGTAACATTTGATTTCGGGTGGCCCCGAAACCAAATGTTTAGATGAAAACTCCTCTGAAATAAAATATTGAATACGGGCCTGCCAAGTCCATACCAGTCGTAAAAGGCTATTATGGGTTGAGTCGGAAACGATATCTTTTCAATTACACATGCAGAAAGCAAGGAGAAGCTACTGCATTATCCGTAAGGATTCTCAAGTATCATCAACTCATGGCGAGTTGTTGAAAACCAGCCCCACGGCTGTTAACCTATGATGATGAGATGTCTTGATATGTTGCAAACCAGCCCCGCGGCTGTTAAACAATATTGTTGAGATGTCTTAATACAGAAAGCAAGGAGAAGCTACTGCATTATCCGTAAGGATTCTCAAGTATCAACAACTCATGGCGAGTTGTTGCAAACCAGCCTCATGGCTGTTAACCTATGATGATAATGATGCAGGCAGGCCCTCCAAATTTTTCAAAACTGAAAATTCCTTAACACCAGCCATAACATATCAAAATTTTACGTTTCTACAACAAACCGCTAAAAAGATAAAAGTCATTTTCACAAAAAAACAAAAACTATACAGCAAACTTTCCCCCATGTCCTAAACATGTATACCAAATTCTGTTAAAATCGGATGAAAATTTTGGCTTGTATCTCGTAACAAACAAACATACATACATACATACACATATGCAAGTGCATTTCGGGATGTATAATTTTTTTAAAAAAAATATACCAGGGTCAAAAGTGGAGTTCACTAACGTTCACAATTTAAAAAACTCTACCAATGTGACACCTGGGTTTATTATTTTTCTGACAAAAAAAATAATTGGGGTGGTACCCCCCAAAAGATTGAGGGGGGGGGTCTCCTGACGATTCCAAATCTAATTAGACCCTGAATTTGACATACCTACGAAATTTGAAGTCTCTTTTTAGACAGGATTAATGAAAACCGCCAGCTGTATATTTGATTGAACCCAAACGGATTTTTTTATTCGATTTTTGGATTCCACGTACCTTGAAACGTATAATATCAAATTTTGAGAGGGGTATTTTTTTTTTTTTTTGTTTTTTNTTTTTTTTTTTTTTTTTTTTTTTTTTTTTTTTTTTTTTTTTCATGACGATTCGAAAGGTTCATTATTGAAAATAATAAACCAAAAGCAAAGGCCACCTCAAATAGAATTTGGAAAATGTGGAGTTAATAAAGAAGAACAATTACCATACTTCCCAGCCCTGATATGAGGGGCACCAGAATCATTATTATTCACAGCCACAAGAAAAATATTATGTAGGACCGGCCCCGGCTTCAGGGCCTTTTCCAGCAAAAGAAGAGTCTTTTGAAATCGAATTTTTATGCTCAAAAAATAGTTTGATTATATTAGGCTTGTCATTAGTTTGGATTAGCTGGGCAGTGGGGGTTTGCGATATAGGCCGGTTGCTTATTTTTCTGGGGCACAAAAGAGATCAATAAAACCTTTTTCGTTTAACCCTAGGATTGCCAAGCTCTATTCAATTACGTGCATTGCCAAGGGGGGGGGGGACAAAATACCCGCAAACAAAATAAAGGATAAAATGATTTTTTTTATTTTTTTTATTACAACTGGTTTGCTCATCATTTAT